>NW_020872581.1:190473-200473 GCF_003789085.1 Penaeus vannamei
AGCTCAGTCTACGATAATTGTTTGCTTTTAATTTTGGAACAAACGAAAAATTGTTGATCTCTTATTCTCGTTATCATTAGTGTTATTAGAATCGTTATTATAGTTATTATCTTTTTTTTTTTTTTTTTTTTTAATGATGATCAAATATGTATTTGTTTTGGGCTATTGTTTTAAACACTATAGTTAGTATTGGTTCTGTTATTGGTACTTTTATTACCATTGTTAGGATTAGCATTATCATAAGCATAATCACTAACAGTATTGTTATCATTACCATTTTTGCCGTAATCATCTTTATTATTGCCATCAACATTATCAGCATCTTCATTATCATTTTCATCATTATCATAATTTCCATCATCCTCATCATCACCATAACACCCTATTCCATCATCATCATTATTTCACCACAACCACCACCGCCATCATAACCCCCTTACCACGACCACCATTATCATTATTCCCCCACCCTTATCCTCATCATTCCTCCCTCATAATTCCCATCAATTCAATCCCTAATCACCAACAATGAAATCCGACAAACACCAACATTTCTCCCACAACAGTAACAAACTCTCAGAACATAACCGCCCACGACAGACAGACAGACAGACAGACACTAAGCACCAAATCCCAACTGATGGACTACTGTACCACCCTCGACCTTTCTATCCGGGACCTTCAAACAAACCATTTGTCAATCAGCTGATCCTCTGGAGGTCTGGTGCATATCATTAATAACAGCTGACTTAACGGGAATCACATACTGGTAGGTGTGTGAGAGAATGTGTGAGAGAATGTGTGTGTGGATGTGTGGATGTTGGTATGAATGTATGTAGGTATTTCTGTTTGATTGTTTGCGGATGTGTGTATTTATGGATGTAGAGATATATGTGAGTGTGTATACAGGTGTGTGTGTGTGTTACTGTATATGAGGATGTATAAGTACGTATGAGAGTATGTTGATATGTGTATGTGGCTGAATGAGGATGTATGTGTAAATGTGGGTATAGATGTATGATTGCATGTATGTATTCGTATGTTCTTATGTATAACTGAGTGACTATGATCTTTTATGTATTATTTTAATTCGTTATCAATTTTATTATTTATCATATTACTATCAATATCATTATTACTATCATTTATGATTATCATCATTATATCATTATAATTGTTGTTGCTGTGTTATTATTACTATCATCATTTATCATTTGCTCTTTGTATTATCATTATTGTTAGCATCATTACTCATTATTATCAATATCATTATTTATTATATTATTATTATTATTATTATTATTACTATTATATTATCACACGTCATTATCATTATCATTATCATTATCATCATCATTATTATTATCATTGTTATCATCATTTCACTAATATTATTATCATCATTGTTGCTATTATCATCATCATTACATTCTCATTACCTTTGATACTAATACTAATGATAACAATATTGATAATAGCAATGATAATGAAAATAATAATGATAGTGATAAAAATGATAATAATAACAACAAAAAAAGCAACAATAATCAACATCATCATCATCTCCAGTGTTGTTGTGTTGCATCACAAAAACAGTAAAATTTCTATACTTGAATTTTCGCCACAAAAAAATAAGCAGCTTTTCGGTGAATCCTACTTACCTCGCTTCCAATTCCCAAACTAATTTACCAATAAATGAATGAATGAATAGGTTTGAATGAATGAGTGAATGAATGAGTATTCAAACCAGGCAGGTTGTATAATCGAGCTTTTGGCGTATGTGGGGATAAGAATAACGATGAATAAAACGATAATGATATAGCCATATTGATGCTGATGATGGTGAAGATGATGATTGATATGATGGATTGGTGAAATGACGATGGTGATAGTGATGATGGTGGTGGCGAAAGGTGATAAATGATTGATGAGAAAGGAGGATAATGATGATGGAAATGATGGTGATGATGAGGGGGATGGCGATGAGTTTCAAAATGAGGGTGATGATGCTTTGTGGATGAGACGATGAGACTAATGAAGTTGATACGAATAATTACAGGACATACAAACGATAAAATGAAAATCTAAAAAAAAAAAAAAAAAAAAAAAAAAAAAAAAACAGGCACGGACTCCTTGAAAGGAAAGGAAATATCATTAACTCCGGAGGAACTCCTGAGTGGGCCCCGAAAGTGAAACGTTCCATTAGACCCAATCGGAGTAAACCAGCTGGAAACCTGCGGCCCAGCTAATAGATCCACGGGACGCCTCAGTACACGAAGGAGCCAATACGCTACAGAAAGGATGTCTATCTATGTTGCACTTGTTATCTCTCTTTCTCTATCTATCTTTTTTATCCGTCTATGTCCTTTTTTATGCTAAGGATCCTTCTAATAAGGAATCAGTCGTTGTAAGGAGTTTTCTTATGAGTGGAGTGGCGTTTCTTATACAATTTTCTCTATCTAGTTATGTATCTGTGTATCTGTCTCGCCTTCTCTCTGTTTCCGTCTGTGGCTCTTTTTCTTAGTATCTGTTTTCGTCTGTGTGTTCTTTTTCTTTCTTTTTTTTTTTTGTCTACCCACCTGTTGTCGGTCTCTTCTCTCCTCTTTTCTCTCTTCTTTTATCTCCTCTTTTCTCTCTCTTCTCTCTTCTTCTCTCTCTCTCTCTCTCTTCTGTCTCTCTCTCCTCCTTCTCTTCTCTCCTCTCTCTCTCTCTCTCTCTCTCTCTCTCTCTCTCTCTCTCTCTCTCTCTCTCTTTCTCTCTCTCTCTCTCTCTCTCTCTCTCTCTCTCCTCTCTCTGTCTCATTATATATTAATCTATTATATCTCTCTATCTCCTCTCTCTTCTCTCTCTTCTCTTCTCTCTCTCTGTTTTCTCTCTCCCATTTGTCGTTCTCTTTCTTTCTCTCTCATTATCAATACTATTACTTTCATTTGTGTTATTATCATTATCATTACCGACATTATTATCATTATTACCATCATCACTATTGTTATCATTATTATTATCCTTATCATTATTGTTATTACTATCATCATTACTAACATCATCATTATTATAATCATCATCGTATAAATGGTAATTATAATGATAAAGTATTATAAGAATAATAATAATGATAATAATTAATAACAGTAATAGTAATGATGATATTAATGATGCAGATGGCGGGACTAATAATGAAATAATATCATTATCACCACCATCATCATTATTATCATTATCACTATTATTATTGTTATTAATATCATGACTATCATTATTAGGATAATGATAATAACAATAATAAATAAGACCAGCAACAACAACGATAATGATGATTATCACTATCATAACAATAATAATAACAATAAATGAAAATAACAGAAATAATAATGGTAATGATAATAGTAATAACAATGATAATAATGATAATAATAACAATGATAATAATAATTATAATGAAAATATTAGTAATAATAATAATGATAATAATGATAATAATAATAATAATAATAATAATAATAATAATTAATAATAGATAATGATAATAATAATAATGATAATATAATTGTAGTAGTAATTAATGAGTAGTAATAGTAATAATGGCAATAATGATAATGATGATAATGATAGTAATAATGATAATGAATAATAATGACAGAATGATGATAATCGATAATAAAACAATGACAAACGTTTATAATAGCAACAATGTGATAATAGTAATAATTAATTATTTTATTAAATAATTATTGTTATAACATTAACAGTAATAACAACAAAAATGAAACAATAATCATAATATCAATAACGTTAATAATAACAATGATAATGATAATTAGATCAATAATGATAATAACAATAATGATAATGATGATATTGATAAAGAATATAACAGTGATAAAAGTTATTATCATCATTATCATAGTTATCATTTCTTTTATTATTACTATTGTCATTTATTTTTTGTTATCATTATTATTATCATTATTATCATTATTATCATCATTATTATTACCATTACTATTATCATCATTATCATCATCATTACTATCATAATTGTCACTTTTTCATTATCTTTATACTATATTGTTTTATTATCAGCATTATCATTTTTATTGCTATCATTGTCATTATCGTTATTAATGATCTTTTGATACTGTTAATATTACTACTGTTGTTTTTGTTGTGATTATTATCCTAATCATCATCATTTTCATGATCATTTCATTTTATTGTTATACCATACGGATGGCAGTAATGGTAGCGTTAAACAATGATGATATCAGAAATAAAATGATAAGAATGATAGTATAAATGGAATAATAATGATTATAGTGATAAAAATGACAAAAGAGATGTCTATAATGACGATAATCATTATTATATTTAGAATCAATAGCATGATCATTATTGTAACTGTGATATCACTGATTATAACTAGGAAAATAAGGGTGACGAGGACTGTGATAATGAGGTCCGTTATGGTCCTCTTTTTGACGAAGAAACGATGAACAAACTGAAGCAAATACTAAGTCATCTCTTATTAACACCATCCCCCTTCCCGCAAAGCCATCAAGGATCCTCTACCTCATTCCCTCCCCTCCCCCCCCCAAAGCCACCAAAAAAACCCCCCCCCTAGCCACCAGCCAAAACGAACCCCCCCCCCTCTTTCTTCCACCATGCAAAGGCCACCAGCCAAGACCCCCCCCCCTGCAAAGCCACCCCAACCCTTCCCCATCTTCCCCCCCACAAAAGCCACCAAGTCAAAGACCCTCCACCATCCTTCCCCTCTCCCTCCCCCCACCCCCACCCCCTCTGAACAAATATCCTGAACGAGGTCCTGCGCCAAACTAAATATCCGGTGGCAGACACATCGCGGACCCCATATTCGGAGGCTGGAGGGAGGGGGGTGGGGGGCTCCGGCTATCATGATCGGAGCCCCGTTGTGTCTTAGGACGAGGGGCAATAAGGGTACAGATGGCTTGCACTTCTCTCTCTTTATTCCTGTTTGTTGTCTGTCTTGATTTTTTTTTTTTTTTTTTTTTGTCTTCTTGTTATTATTTTTTTTTTTTAGAGAGAGATAGAGAGAATGGGAAAGAAAGAGAGAGAGAGAGAGAGAGAGAGAGAGAGAGAGAGAGAGAGAGAGAGAGAGAGAGAGAGAGAGAGAGAGAGAAAGAGAGAAAGGGAAAGAGAGAAAAAAATAAAAATGGGTTCGCTCAGGACACACACACGATTATTCCCCTTATCGCTGAGGGTACACAAGGTCGTTTATTCCGTACCAGAGGTTCACAAGAGCTGATAAGCCTTGAGATTAGCGGGCCAATTTGCTGTGAATGGTGAATGGTGAATTGCGGATATTATTAGCATGATTGTGAATGACGGTGAATACTCGCCTAAGGATCTGGAATTTATCTAATTTCTTTGAAAGGACTTGACTGTCTTTGAATCTGAGTCGCACCTAACATTAGCAACATTAAGAGATAGTCATAGAACACATAATGACAGTCGTAGATAATCATACCAATAGTTTTAATCAAGATGATAGTGATAATGCGCATATAATCACACATCACCATTGAAGTCGTTTATATATTGCATATAGAGAGTCATCAAGATTGGTCTTGGTGCGCATCTATACATCACCCCATGGTCACTCGACTTTCGCGCTCGAACCATCCCGACTCGCGATGCTGCTCTCCCCTTCTCAGCTGTCTGGTTGGTACTGGCGCCAATGCCCACCTCACACCGCTCCAACTGGCATGAAATCGAGCCTAAACTACCACGGTAACTAGCGAATTGGCCAATGACATGCTGAGGGGCGGTTGTGTCGCTTGCTCCCTAAAACAATGTGCAGCACCATGGGTCTTGAGGGAGCGTTGCAAATGCATTGCAAGAGCAGCGCAGTGCAAGCCAACGTCCAGAGCGAGGCAGGGACAGGGCCAAAGAACATACCCGGTTCCTTCATCCCACTTCCTCTATATTCGTTCTTGTAGGCGGGTCCCCGTAATATTACGTCCCTGCTGGGAAGGGCGGGTAGTGTAATATTACGTCGAAATTTCAGACGGTTGGAGTTCTGCCCGTGGAACAGAGTCGTCTCGCTTCTGTGTTCCTGCCATTCGGGGGTTAATGAGCGGGGAATCGAGCGCGGGCAAGATCAGGGTTTAACCGAGTAGATCCATGGCCGTAAAGGCGAGAATTGCGTGCCACTACACTTGATCTTTTGATCTCGCATCCCTTTTTCCCTTTCCTTTACCTACTTCCTCTTCTTCCACCCCATTTCTTCCTCCTACCTCCTTCCTCCTAATATCCCTTCCTTCTTTCACCAAGCCCCCATCAGCCCATATCGCCCCCCTCATATCCTCCTCCATCCCCTCACCCCCTATGTCCCCCCTCCTACACCCCACTCATCCTCCCCTATCCACCTACCTCCCGCACCCCCAACATCCTATTAAGACCTCCGCCCCGTCCTCATCCGTCAAGCCTCCTTCGCGCTGGTTGTCGCCCTGGATTCACGACAATCATCCGTCTCCATCACTTGCAGGTACCGTTCAACGCCAACAGGTAATCCCTTCTGTGGGGGAAGTGGATGACGAGGGGGGGGGGGGGAGGGAGGGAGGGGAAGGTGGAGGAATGTTGGAAGATTGGGCGAAGTGCGGGCGAGATGGTAGGAATGTGGAGGGAGGGAGGAGAGGTGTTGGAGGGATGGAAGGAGGTTAGAGATGGTGGAGGGAGGGAGGTGGGGGCGAGATGGTAGGAATGTTGGAGGGAGGGAAGGAGGTTAGGATGTGGAGGAATGTTGGAGGGAGGGAGGGAGTGAGGGCGATGGTAGGAATGTTGGAGGGAGGGAAGGAGGTTAGGGATGGTGGAGGAATGTTGGAGGGAGGGAGGGAGGTGGGGGCGAGATGGTAGGAATGTTGGAGGGAGGGAAGGAGGTTAGGGATGGTGGAGGAATGTTGGAGGGAGGAGGGAGGTGGGGGCGAGATGTTTAGGAATGTTGGAGGGAGGGAAGGAGGTTAGGTGGTGGAGGAATGTTAGGGGAGGGAAGGAGGTTAGGGATGGTGGAGGAATGTTGGAGGGAGGGAGGGAGGTGGGAGAGATGTTAGGAAAGTTAGAGTGAGGGAGGGAGTTAAGTGATAAGTTAGGAAAGGTGGAGGGAGGGAGGAGGTGAGGCGAGATGTTAGGAATGGTAGAGGGGAGAGGGAGCGAAGTGAGAGATTGGGGAAATATGTAGAATATTGAAGGTGGGATGAAATGGTAGGAATAGAGATGGAGGTGAGGCTAGTGGCTAGAGGAACGTTAGAAGGTAAGATGTCGGGAGCACTGGGGGGGGGGGGCGAGAGGGAATCTGGAAGGTGGGAGAAAAGGGGAGGAGTGTTGAAGGCCAGGAGGGAGATCAGGAATGTTAGAGGGAAGTGAGAGAGTGTTGGACAGCAGGAGAGAGTTGAGGGGGGGGGGGGGAGGAGATTTACCATATAAGATACCCCTCCCCCCCCCTTCTCAACTCTCTCCCGCTAAGCAGTAGAAGGAGAATAAGGAGAAATAGAATTTAAAAAAAAAGGAGCATTAGGAGAAGAATTAGAAACAGCCTTAAAAAGTACCAAAGGGAAGAAGAAGAAACAGGAGAGATGCGAGAGGCAGGTCGCGGGAAGGCGGAGAACGAGAGAGCCAAAGCACAGGCAAGGACAGGGTTTGATGGATGTGCGAGTATGTAGGTCGTGTCTACTTTGCTGTGTATTCTCTTTCCTTGTTACTTTTACTCCTAAGGCTGTTTCTCTGTTCTTGGTCTTGTCGTGTTTTCTATTCCCTTGTTTATTCATCTGATTCTTAATTTCCTTGTTCTCCTTCTACTTCTTCTTATTCTGTTTCTCCTTGCTCTCATTCTTGTTTTTTCTTATTCTTTTTCTCTTTCTTTTCCCCATGCTAATTCTTATTCCGTTTCCCCTTATTCTCCTCTTATTTTTGTTTTGTTTTCTCTTCTTCTTCTCCTTGTTCTCCATATACTTCTTCTTATTCTACTTTTCCTTGCTCTCCTCCTGCTTTTTCTTATTATCTATTTATTTATTAGTGTTTTTTCCTGCTTCTTCTTATTCTATTTCTCCTAATTTCCCTCTCCTTATTCTTTTTCTTGTTCTCCTTCTTTTTCTTCTTATTCTATTTTTCCTTACTCCCCTCCTGCTTCTTCTTATTATATTTCTCCTTATTCTCTTGCTGCTTCTTATTCTGTTTCTACCTTTTCATCTACTTCTCTTCGTTTTATATATATTGTTTATACTTACCTTTATCCTCTACTTCTATATTTCATTTAATTTTATTCTTATAATTTCTAATTTCTTATTTTTTCTTCTGCTTCTGCTTCTACCTTTCCCTTAGCATCTACCTCTATTACTCCCCATTCTGATTTTATTTTCCTACTTTCTCCTCTTTCCATCGATTCTTCCAATTCTGGTTATTCTTCTATTTCTCCATTTTTTTCTAGTTCTTCTCCTCCTTACTCTCTACATCGTCCTGTCACCAACTTTTTTGTCGTTTGTTTGTTTCTTTGTATCTTCTCTTATTTCCCCTTCATATCTGTACCTCATTCTCTTGCTTCTTCCTATCGCCTCCTCCTTTTCTACCCATATTTTCTTTCTCTTTGCCTTTCTTTCACTGTTTTTTTTCTTTTTATTCAACTTCAACTTATGCGGCTGATGTTGTCAACTTAGTGCGTTGTTAATGCTACTATGATTTTGTCTTTATGTCGCTGCCGTAGAGTTTTTAAGTTGATATTTTTCAAAATATAAAAATACCAGAAGAAAAAATACCAGAATACAAAAAATACCAGAATGAAATACAAAAATACCAAAATAAGATACAAAAAATACCAGAATAAAATACAAAAATACCAGATCAAGGAACTAGAGAAAGCTTCATACTAATGAACTAACAGAGTAAAGTGTTTCATAAATACCGAAATGCTAAGAAGAAAAGAAAATATAATGAGAAGAAATGAAAAATTATTTCTAAGCAAAGAGAAGAAAAGAAACTTATTTCTAAGCAAAGAGAAGAAAAGAAAATTATTTCTAAGCAACGAAAAGAAAAGAAAAATATTTCTAAGCAATGAGAAGAAAAAGATGTTTCTAAGCAACGAGAAGAAAAGAAAATATAATGAGAAGAAAAGAAAAATTATTTCTTAGCAAAGAGAAAAAAGAAACTTATTTCTAAGCAAAGAGAAGAAAAAAAATCTAAGCAACGAAAAGATAAGAAAAATATTTCTAAGCAATGAGAAGAAAAAAAAAATATTTCTAAGCAACGAGAAGAAAAGAAAAATATTTCTAAGCAATGAGAAGAAAAAATATATATTTCTCAGCAATGAGAAGAAAAGAATATTATTTTTAAGCTAGCGAAAAGAAAAGGAAATTATTTTTAAGCAACGAGAAGCAAAGAAACTTATTTCAAGCAATGAGAAGAAAAGAACAAATATTCCTAAGCAATGAGAAGATAAGAAAAATATTCCTAAGCAACGAGAAGAAAAGAAAAATATTTCTAAGCAATGAAAAGAAAAGGACAAATATTCCTAAGCAATGAGAAAAAAATATATTTCTAAGAACGAGAAAAAAAGAAAAATATTTCTAAGAACGAGAAGAAAAGAAAAACATTTCTAAGTAAAGAGAAGAAAAGAAAATATTTCTAAGCAATGAGAAGAAAAGAACAAACCGAGAGGTGTGAGAAAGAGAAAATTACGACTAAAACAAGTAATAATTGTGAATATTGGTAAGAGACAAGGAAGAACGTGGGTGCAAGAAGGAATGGAGAAATACAGGTCTTAAGAGGAAAGTGTTGATGATTGATGGAGTCCTGACAGAAATAAGGGAAGGAAATGATGATTAGAAACAATTTGTATGTATAACGGCAATTCATTCCACTATAAGTCATTTGATGTCATTATATCTGACTGATATGGATATACAACTGGATTTATATCTCTATCATTATGTCTGCATGATTATCATCTTGTTTTTCTTTCTTTCGCTCTCTCTTT
>NW_020872581.1:210473-212973 GCF_003789085.1 Penaeus vannamei
AGTGACAGGGAGTGGGGATAAAGTTTGTGTGTGTGTGTTTGTGTGTGTATGTGCATCTACGGATGTGTTGACGGATATGTCTAAACATGCATCTGTATGTGTGTGTGTGTGTGTGTGTGTGTGTATGCTGTATGTATGTGTGTGTGTGTATATATGTGTGTGTGTGAGTATGTTTGTATGTGTGTGTGTGTGTGTGTGTGTGTGTGTGTGTGTGTGTGTGTGTGTGTGTGTGTGTGTGTGTATGCATGTATGTGTGTGTGTGTATATATCTTTGTGTGTGTATGCAAATGTCTGAGTACATGTGTTCCCTTGCATTTATCTGTATATATATATATTCCTGCGTGTGTCCTCTCCCGCATACCTTAAACAATTTTTCGGAACCTGAACACCGGAACCCGAAAAAGCCACGAAATTTGAGAGCGTAAAAATTTAATACCAACCGATGATTTTAAGCTTGAGGAATTTCGCTTCCTTTTTTACAAAGTATGAGAAGAATGTGTAATATCATAAGTGGATTTTAGATAACTGCATCACATTTAATAGCAGTCATGCATGAACCATACTTTAAGAACATCTCTCAAGATATTTTTAGTTTTGAAGACGTGAGGAAACAGCGCGTATAATCATGTATATATGCATACATCTTTATATCTATGTTTATCTATTATCTATTTATGCATTTGTCTTTCTATCCTTATATCTATATCTTTATCTATATCTAAGTTATATCTACATCTATATTCGTATCTATTTCTCCGTCTATATCTATATCTTGATCTATATTCACATCTATATCTCTATCTTTATTTATATATGCCTACCTGCAGCCCTCTCTCTCTCTCTCTCTCTCTTCTCTCTCTCTCTCTCTCTCTCTCTCCTCTCTCTCTCTCTCTCTCTCTCTCTCTCTCTCTCTCTCTCTTCTCTCTCTCTCTCTCTCTCTCTCTCTCTCTCTCTCTCTCTCTCTCTCTCTCTCTCTCTCTCTCTCTCTCTCTCTCTCTCTCTCTCTCTCTCTCTCTCTCTCTCTCTCTGTCTGCTTGTCTCTCTTTCTCTCTCTTTCTGTCTCACACTATTTCTTTCTCATTATATATATATAATATATATATTATATATATATATATATAATATATATATATATATATATATATATATAACAAAAACAAGCATAAACTTAGCAAGAAACAACAAGTCAGCATAAACCTAGCGAAAAAAGTCAGCATAAACCTAGCGAGAAAAAAGTCATATTAAACCTAGCGAGAAAAAAAGTCAGCATAAACCTCACAAGAAAAAAATCAGCATAAACCTAACGAGAAAAAAAGTCAAATTAAACCTCACAAGAAAAAAGTCAGCATAAACCTAGCGAGAAAAAAGTCATATTAAACCTAGCGAGAAAAAAAGTCAGCATAAACCTCACAAGAAAAAAATCAGCATAAACCTAACGAGAAAAAAAGTCAAATTAAACCTCACAAGAAAAAAGTCAGCATAAACCTATCGAAAAAGTCAGCATAAGCTTGGCAAGAAACAACAAGTCAGCATAAACCTCGCAAGAAAAAAAAAATCAGCATAAACCTATCAAGAAAAAAACTATCCTAAACCACAGCAAATGAGAAACAAATAAACTTAAACAACAACAAATGAGAAAAAAATTAACCTAAACCACAACAAATGAGAAACAACCATTCAACATAAACATAAAACAAAACGAGACCACAAAAAAAACCCGAGCGAGAAACAAGGACAAACCATGCACCGCCCTTCAATAATTCGTTTCTAATGTGGATTATCACGACGTCAGAGTGAGAAGCAGGTGCACCGGTTTGAACTTCCGATAGTTGGGAAATTGGATTGTCTCTGGACGGAGCATCTAATATCCTTTGGTGACTGTGCCAAGAATTCTTTCAGATGATGGTACAAGAAGCTCGCTCGTTCTCTCTCTCTCTCTTTCTCTCTTTCGCTCTCTCTTTCTCTTTCTTTCTCTCTCTTTCTTTCTCTCTCTCTCTCTCTCTCTCTCTCTCTCTCTCTCTCTCTCTCTCTCTCTCTCTCTCTCTCTCTCTCTCTCTCTCTCTCTCTCTCTCTCTCTCTCTCTCTCTCTCTCTCTCTCTCTCTCTCTCTCTCTCTCTCTCTCTCTCTCTCTCTCTCTCTCTCTCTCTCTCTCTCTCTCTCTCTCTCTCTCTCCTCTCGTCCTCTTATTATTGTTATTATTATTATCATTATTATTATTATCATTATTACACACCTCACTCTCTATCTATCTACGTATCTTTATCTATCAACGTGTCTCTCTGTCTATCTATCTACTCATCTCACTCACCACTCACTCTCACTCACTCTCTCTCTCTCTCTCTCTCTCTCTCTCTCTCTCTCCTCTCTCTTCTCTCTCTCTCTCTCTCTCTCTCTCTCTCTCTCTCTCTCTCTCGCTCGCTCGCTCGCTCGCTTTAATCTGTCTCTCTTGCTCTCTCTCTCGATATATGTGTGCGTGTGTGTGTGTGTGTGTGTGTGTGTG
>NW_020872581.1:217973-220473 GCF_003789085.1 Penaeus vannamei
AATCAAAATCAAAAAGACAAAAAACAAAACTCAAAATCAAAAAAAAAAAAAACAAACTCAAAAAATAATCAAAATCAAAAAGACAAAAACAAAAACTCAAAAATAATCAAAATAAAAAAGACAAAAACAAAACTCAAAAATAATCAAAAAAAAAGACAAAAAAACAAAACTCAAAAATAATCAAAATAAAAAGACAAAAAAAAACTCAAAAATAATCAAAATCAAAAAAGACAAAAAACAAACTCAAAAATAATCAAAATCAAAAAGACAAAAGACAAAAAGACAAAAAAAAATCAAAACAAAAAACAAAACTCAAAATAATCAAAGATCAAAAGACAAAAAACAAAACAAAAATAATCAAAATCAAAAAGACAAAACAAAAACAAAATCAAAAAAACAAAAAACAAAAAAAATCAAAAAACAAAAACTCAAAATAATCAAAATCAAAAAACAAAAAAAACAAAAACCCAAAAATAATCAAAATCAAAAAGACAAAAAAACAAAACTCAAAAATAATCAAAATCAAAAAGACAAAAAACAAAACTCAAAAATAATCAAAATCAAAAAGACAAAAAACAAAAACTCAAAAATAATCAAAATCAAAAAGACAAAAAACAAAACTCAAAAAATAATCAAAATCAAAAAGACAAAAAAACTCAAAAATAATCAAAATCAAAAAGACAAAAAAAACAAAAACCCAAAAAATAATCAAAATCAAAAAGACAAAAAAAACAAAAACCCAAAAAATAATCAAAATCAAAAAGACAAAAAACAAAAACCCAAAAATAATCAAAATCAAAAAGACAAAAAGACAAAAAAACAAAACTCAAAAAATAATCAAAATCAAAAAAAAAAAAAAACAAAAAAAAAATAATCAAAATCAAAAACAAAAAACAAAAAAAAAAATCAAAATCAAAAAGACAAAAAACAAAACTCAAAAATAATCAAAATAAAAAAGACAAAAAACAAAACTCAAAAATAATCAAAATCAAAAAGACAAAAAACAAAACTCAAAAATAATCAAAATCAAAAAAACAAAAAAAACAAAAACCCAAAAAATAATCAAAATCAAAAAGACAAAAAACAAAAACCCCAAAAAATAATCAAAATCAAAAAGACAAAAAAACAAAAACCCAAAAAATAATCAAAATCAAAAGACAAAAAAACAAAAACCCAAAAATAATCAAAATCAAAAAGACAAAAAAACAAAAACCCAAAAAATAATCAAAATCAAAAAGACAAAAAAAACTCAAAAATAATCAAAATCAAAAAGACAAAAAACAAAACTCAAAAATAATCAAAATCAAAAAGACAAAAAACAAAACTCAAAATAATCAAAATCAAAAGACAAAAAAAAAAAACAAAAATAATCAAAATAAAAAAAGACAAAAAAACAAAAAAAAATAATCAAAATCAAAAAGACAAAAAAAACAAAAAAACCCAAAAATAATCAAAATCAAAAAGACAAAAAACAAAAACCCAAAAATAATCAAAATCAAAAAGACAAAAAAAAACAAAAACCCAAAAAATAATCAAAATCAAAAAGACAAAGGACAAAACCCCAAAGCACGCAGCGCAAAGGGAACACATCGCATCCACCTGAGAGGAAATACCGTGATTGAAAAAGGGGAAACTCGACGTACACAGCCAGCCACACGGGAGCCACGCGATGGGCCGCCCGTATGGAGAGACGGAGATCAATGGGCGGCTCTTTGGGGCTACAAGGCTACGGGGGAGAATTCACAGAATATACACATACACATAGGTACGTATGCGACCGAACGGCGGGCGGTGGGATGTCTTTGCTGTTCGTGTCTTTTCTTTTTAATTCAGAGAAACCATTCTGGAGGTGTTGCGGGCGCTCCAAGATGGCTTTGGAGAACATCGTTAGGGCGAGGGAGGCCAAGGGGTAGATCTCGAATAGATCATGATAACGGCGATGCACAAACACACATACATTCATACCATACATACCTACATATTTAAATACATGCATACATACAAATGCACATACATACTTACAAATGCACATACATACATACATACATACATAAATACATACATATATGCACACACACACACACGTGTGTGTGTGTGTGTGTGTGTGTGTGTGTGTGTGTGTGTGTGTGTGTGTGTGTGTGTGTGTGTGTGTGTGTGTGTGTGTGTGTGTGCGTGTACGTGTGCGCGTGAGTGTGCGTGTGCGTGTGTCTGTACATCCACACATGCACTTGGACATGAGTTGGTCGCGTGTGCATAGAGCTCGCGTCGGGTCTCCTCCTCCGAACCAATCCTTGATCTGGCGGCGCCGTTTCATAGCAGCCTTTACTACTGTGGCCTCGCGCGGAAGGCCAGGATAACGGCCAATTCCCCCGCCTTTATCGACCACTTGCGGCCGGACAGCCTCGCGAGCAATTTCGGAAATGGTATTATTTTCTGATATATTTCCGATCTTTTCCTTTTACGGGAAGAGAAGGGAAGTGATATTGGTGGCGATAATGAC
>NW_020872581.1:225473-227973 GCF_003789085.1 Penaeus vannamei
AAAAGATGGAGGAGAAGAAATAGAAGAAGAGGAGGAAAGGGGGAAGGGAGAAGGGAAGAGGGATAAGAGATAAGAAGGAAATGGAGAAGAATGAAGCGGGGGATTAGAGGGAGATGACAGAGAAAGGAAAGTGAGAAGAAGATGGTGGATGAAAAGGATAAAGAGGATAAGAAGAGGGAGGAGATGGAAGGGGAAGAAGGGAAGGAAGAGGTAGAGAAAATGAAAAATAAGAAAGGAGAGGCAGATGTAGTACGAGGAATGAAAGGCGAGGTAGAGTAAGAAGGAGAAGGAAGAAGGAGATAGAGAAACAGTGAGAAGACGAGAATGATGAAGTAGTGAAGGTGAAAATCTGAAAGAGGAAGGGAAGAGAAAAGAAAGGAGTATGAGGAAGAGAAGAAGGAAATAAGAATGGTCAGAAAAATAGAAATACAGGAAATGAGAGAAAACGAAGAAAAAGAAGTAAGAAAATGCTGCGAACAAGCTAGAAAGGAAAGAAGAAATGAAACAAATAGAAATAAAAAAGAATACTTAAAAAAAACAATAAACGTGAACAAGAAATGTAGAAGAAAAGGAAAAGAAAGAAAATCTTTAAAAAGGTGAAGACGTTACAGGATGGAGTCAAATCTGCGGAGCCTGGGTGTAATCTTCGGGCTTCTAGAGGGTGGAGAATCTTTTTGGTTGTCTGTTACCATTTATGCTTCTCTCTCTCTCTCTCTCTCTCTCTCTCTCTCTCTCTCTCTCTCTCTCTCTCTCTCTCTCTCTCTCTCTCTCTCTCTCTCTCTCTCTCTCTCTCTCTGTGTCTCTCTCTATGTGTGTATTTCTATCTCTCTCATCTTTCTCTCCAACCACTCTCTCTCTCTCTCTCTCTTTCTCTCGCTTTCTCTCTCCTTTTTTCTCTTACTCCCATTCTCTCTCTCTCTCTCTCTCTCTCTCTCTCTCTCTCTCTCTCTCTCTCTCTCTCTCTCTCTCTCTCTCTCTCTCTCTCTCTCTCTCTCTCTCCTCTCTCTCTCTCTCTTTCTCTCTATCTATATATCTCTTTCTCTCTCTCTCTTCTCTCTCTCTCTCCTCTCTCTCTCCTCTCTCTCTCTCTCTCTCTCTCTCTCTCTCTCTCTCTCTCTCTCTCTCTCTCTCTCTCTCTCTCTCTCTTGCTCTCGCCCACTGCGTATGTGTTTGTGTGTCATTCGTCTAATTAAAGGAAGAGAGAAAAAAGAGAAAATTACCTCCGATAACCAAAGGGAAACGGAGAGAAACTAATAAAGATATTATTGCAAATTAATTTTATGCGTGTAGAAAAAAAAACTATCCTTTGTTTTGATCTTGACATTCCAGTTGTGTAATTAACAAAAAGTCAGACTCGTCCCTGTTGTGGAGGGCGAACTTTAGGTAATTAAGCCATCAAATGTGACCAATTAATGCAACCCCTTTCCGTGAGAGACGGGTGTCCTTAGACATTTTGCTTATTCTATATTGAACGGGTTCTCTTGCCGTACTTTTATATATACAGTGTATCTCACGCGCGCGCGCGCGTGTGTATGTATATATATGTATACACACACACACACACACACACACACACACACACACACCAACACATATATATATATGTATATATATATATATATATATATATATATATATATATATATATATATATATATATATATATATATATATATATATATATATATATATATGTATATATATATATAAAATAGATAGATAGATAGATAAATATAGATAGATATAGATATAAATGTATATATATATATACATATATATATATATATATATATATATATTATATATATATATAATATATATATATATATATATATATATATATATATATAGATAGATAGATAGATAGATAGATAGATAGATAGATAGATAGATAGATAGATAGATAGATAGATAGATAGATAGATAGATAGATAGATAGATAGATAGATAGATAGATAGATATAGATATATATTATACTAACATATATACTTGCGCGCGCGGATGCGTGTCTTTTGTGTGTTTGCAATATGTGCTTAAGATCGAATATTCCTGAAATTTCCATGATTCATGCCTCTTATCAACTGCCTTAAGTCCGAGAGCAGCTAATCCGCGAAGCAATCTTGGCTGTATCTAATCAGGGAAGAGAGACAGACGAGGGACATTTGGGGAAAATAGATTGGAGGGAGACGGAAGCAGAAGCGGCGGAGGGAAGTTCCTCTCTGTTCTTTCTTTTATCCCTTCTTCCACATTCTTTCCTTTCTCCGTTCATCTTTGGTTCTTCTAATACTTCGTCTTTCTTGGAATTACAAAATTTGGATAGCGAGGAAGGAGAGAGAGTGGGGGTGATTCAGAGAGAGAAGGTTAGAATTAGAGGAGAGAGAGAGAGAGAGAGAGAGAGAGAGAGAGAGAGAGAGAGAGAAGAGAGAGAGAGAGAGAGAGAGAGAGAGAGAGAGAGAGAGAGAGAGAGAGAGAGAGAGAGAGAGAGAGACACTAAAAGAG
>NW_020872581.1:244864-247364 GCF_003789085.1 Penaeus vannamei
CTTCTCTGTCAGCCGCTGGAGTTACAAATCTTTAAACAGTGATAATAATTCTAACCATAAAAGAAATAGGAAGAAAAAATAAAAAAAAGAAAAAAAAAAAAAAAAAAAAAAAAAAGCGAAAAAAGAAAAAAAAGCGAAAAAAGAAAAAACAGTAAAAAAGAAAAAAAAAGGAAAGAGAAAGAGAAAATAAAGAGGGCATAGAAAAATACGAGAAACAGCAACGTATTTGAAATGATCGGGGCATGTAACTGAGAAGATAGTGTCCAATGGTAACAAGAAAGACTTTAATATAGAGATCTTCACATAAAGAATACATTCATACATTAGCAGTAATTACGCTGAAAAATATGATATGAATGATGATAATTATAAATATGACAATGATAATTTTAATAGTTAATTATCATATTACTGATGATTTAATGATGCCAGTGATCACGAGATTAAAGTTGATGAAAAAGAGACAGAAATCGAGGTAAAGAGGCGGAGAAAGATGAAAGAAAGGAAAATATGTAAATAAACTGAGACAGAAAAAAACAGAGAACGTAAAATTAACTGAGAAAGAGACTGTTTTGAGAGAAAAATTTACTTTATTGATAGGAGACAAGAAAAAATTCTTATTTATCATACAGCTTGTAAATAATCTCTCATTGATTCCAGATTCCTGAATGTAATCAAGTCACAGCAGAATAATATAGTGATATGCTACATTAATACGAAATATTTTAAAGGTATGAATTCCTAGGTGCTTATATCACAAACCTAATATACAGAGTGCAAAATCATATAACATTCAAAAGATTCAATAGTAAATAACACAAATACACAGAATACTCCCACTGTTTAATATCAATTACATTACCAAATATAAGTAATAATACACATACCTTTCACTTAAAGAATCAGCCTGTCTCCAGTACAGAACATCCACAGCCTCATGTTTCATTGGCCTTTTTCGTGTCAGCCTCAAATTAAATGCAATCAAATAAATCAAATTCAGGTATGTATTTGAAAGCCATTTAATTAACATCTCACGGCAATTTTCCATCACCCTTCGCCGATCATAGTAATCTAGATGAATCATTTACGTCAGTATCCATCATCCGTGTGACTGGATCGCAAATCATTTCACTTTCATTTCATTTTATTCCTCAGTACTTGCGTTATCCATTTGCAATTGCGTGTGTACTCGGACTAACCACGTTCCTGTGTGCAATACGGTGTGAGTAGTTTGTGTCAAATGGGTCGTATGGTTTGTGAAGGCCTCAGAGGTGACACAAACGCCCTCCGAAGCCGTCAAAACTCAGCGTCATCCAAATAGACAAAAGAGGACCACCTTCCGCAGCTGTTGAATTTTCTGACAAATTATTCCTTTCCCATTAAAAAGGCCTCTTTTTATTTCCTTCTTTCTAAATTTCCTTTCCCTTTAAATGTCCCCTTTATCGTTCTTAATAACACGGAAACTTCATTCAGCTCTTTCAAGAACGCATCAGGGATAACAAAACAAATAACGAATAAATAAATAAGACATAGAAAGAACACAATGAAAAACTTCGTAATTAAATTCAGTAAACTTATAACCGTTTGATTCAATTTTATTCTCAAGCACCAATAAAACGAAGCTTAATCATCACTAAACCTGTACCTCGATTCTAGAATTCGTGTTTACTTCCACCATATATATATATATATATATATATATATATATATAATATATATATATATATATATATATATATATGTATATGTGTGTGTGTGTGTGTGTGTGTGTGTATGGACCGAACAAATACATTCAGGCATTGCGGAACATAACAAGTCACATTTACTCTCATGTAATCAAGCAATTGCAAAACCAGATACTAGAAATTAACAAGGCAATCACACACATCAGCTGTTTCAATATCGATAGAGATGTAATGGTGAAAGATGTGCCATTGTTATTAATTTTACTATCAGTACGATGAAAACTATAGCATTTTCATAATCCTTATTTTTATTTTCATTTTTGTTATCATTGTCATTGTTATTATTATTGGTAATAGTATTAATAGTAGCAGTAGTATCACTTTTAATATAAATAAATGCTAGTAGGATTTCTACTATTATCGTTCTCAATATTATTTTCATGATAGTATAATTATCATCCTAATCATTTTTATATATCATTATCACTATCACAATTCTATCCGTATTATAATATTATTATAGCAATAATCATGATAATCATAAAAGCGAGAAAATGAGATTCATGATAATATATATATATATATATATATATATATATATATGTATATATATATATATATATATATATATATATATATATATATATATATATATATATTATCAATAACAGCAACAACGTCATTGGCGATTTTTACAATAGTGATAGCAATGAGAGATAATGAGCTTTCATAATGATGACTATTAAGAATGATGATATATGAATAAAAATAATGATGAATATATAGAATATAAAATGATATATGAATTGAAATAA
>NW_020872581.1:252364-257364 GCF_003789085.1 Penaeus vannamei
TATGTACACGCTCCACCAGCCAGCAGGCATGTAGACTACTAATCCTCCCTCATACAAGATCTTAATTAAAGAAGCAGCATCTTACAAGATCGCGTATAATTAACTGCATTATTGAAGGTTATAAGAAGATCCAACGTCATAAACCTGGCGACAAACATGGAATTGCCATAGATGATTAATTAGAGCAACATATTTAAACCTTGTCGGTTAGTATATAGAATACTAATGATACATTATTTGTGAACAAACACGTCGCTTTGGAATAGAGAATGCCAGTTTTATAAATGATTTTCTACTACTATTTGTAGGCTTTGGAACAGAGATTGTCAGTTTTCTAGATTTTTATTATTATTATTGCTATATCTAGGCTTATCCGACTCTCGATAAGTTTAAGAGTGCAGTTGATATATTTTTGTACGTAAAAAGCTAATGATTTTCTGTCGTCTCTTTCATCATCATTATCATCATTATTATCATTATGATTAACATTATTATTAATTTTATTGTCATTATCATTACTATTATCGCGAGCATGATTACTGTTATTACCTTTTTATTACCAGTACTGATATAATTATTATTATCACAATTGTTATTATTATCACTATTATTTTTGTTGTTGGTGTTGTAATTAATTATTATTTTCATTATCATTAACGTTTTCATCGACATTATAATCTGTAATACCATTCTTATGACTATTTTTGTAATCATCTTTAATATCACCATCATCTTTATTAGGCTACTATTATCATTATTATTTCCAATTATTATTATTGCTACTTTTATTATTTGATCACTGTTATCATTATCATCATCATTATATTATAATTATTATTATATTATTATTATATTGTTATTATATCTTTATAGTTATCATTATAATCAATATCACTACTATCATCAACATTGTTTTCATCATTATCATAATCATTCTCTTCAATATCACACACACACACACACACACACACACACACACACACACACACAACACACACAACACACACACACACACACACACACACACACACACACACACACACACACTCACACACATATAAGCAGTATATGCATATACACATATATGTATGTAAATATGTGTATACAGACACACAACACATAATCTTTACCCTGTCTAACAATTGATTTATTCGACGTCGGAAGTGTGACGTCACGATCAACAGCCGCTATTTTCCCCGTACCTGCCTTACCTTTGAACGCAAACAAATTCATTTATCAGAGGGCTATCCTCTTCATTTACAAGTACATCCTGTTTTTGGCACTTTGATGGATACAGTGCAGATCGGGGGTTTCTTCCTAGCTTCTTTGTCAGGATGTTTGTTTCTGTGAGTGCGTGTTTGGCGTGTCGTGTGTTGGGAGTTTTTGTTTGTTGTCTGTCGTTGGCGTTTGTGCTTGTGCTTTTGTTTATTTACCTGTTTGTGGTTGTTATTATCAATTATGTATCTGTGTTCTTTCTTTTTCTTGTTATTACTGTTTTTTTTCATTAATTGTCATCATTATTCACACACACACATGCATATATACATGCATATAATTATATATATATATATATATATATATATATATATATATATATATATATATATATATATATATATAGATTATATGATTATATCGATTTTTTTTTTTTTTTTTTTTTTTTTTTTTTTTTTTTTTCGATATCGCTTTCTCTTTCTGAACGACGCTTTTTCTTCTCATTCATCTTCATAAAGTGGCATTTATTGACATGTTGGCATCCTCCTCTTTCAAAACGTAATTAGTTTTTTTTCTCTAAGCGACATAATTTTTCATCTATTTCTTAAGCAAGATTTTTTCCTTTCTTTTCGTCCTTTTAAACAGCGTTATTTGTTGTTCTTCTTAAACGACTTTTTGTTATTCTAAAACGACAGGTTATTTTCGCTTTTTTGCTTTTTTGTTGTTTTTCTGTTGTTGCTTTTTCGTCTTTTTAAACGACATAATTGTTTCTTTTTCTTAGATGGAATTAGTTCTGCTGCTTCTTAAGAAATTTTCATTGGTTTTCTTAAGCTACACTTTTTTCGTTATCATAAACTGCATCATTTTCCTACTCTTTTTTAGGGAATATATTTTTTTTCTCCTTAAACGGCCTAATTTTTCTTCTTTTCTTCTTTGGTTGTCAAAAAACGGCATGTTTTTTTTTCCCAGTTTCTTTTTTCGTCTTTTTAAACGACATTATTTTCTTCTTTTCTCCTTCTTTTCCACTTTCATTGTTCTAAAATTCACATGAATATAAATAATAAAATAAATTAAAAAAAGAAAAATCTTTTTTTTTTTCTTTTTCCTCAACATCGTTTTTCTTCTTAAACGACATCATTTTCTCCTTCTTTTTCTCCTTCTTTTCCACTTTTGTTGTTCTAAAAACGACATGAATATAAATTTTTTTTTTCTTTTTTTTCTTCAACATCGTTTTTCTTCTTCCTCTTCTTAAAAGACATCATTTTATTTTTATTCTTATCCACTTTTGTTGTTCTAAAAAGACGTTAATTTTTTTTTCTTTTTTTTTCATTATTTTCTTCTTCCTCTTCTTAAACATCATTTTATCTTTCTTTTTCTACTTCTTTTCCACTTTTATTGTTTAAAAACATGAATATATATTTTCTCTTTCTCTTTTTTATTTTCATCAGCATTTTTTTCTTCTTCTTCTTCTTCCTCTTCTTCTTAAACGACATAATTTTATCCTTCTTCTTCTCCCTCTTTTTGACTTTTATTATTCCAAAAACGACATGAACATATACATATTTTTCCTTCTTTCTTCCCTTCACCTTCGTTTTTCTTCTTCTTCTTAAATATCATTTTATCCTTCCCTTTCTCCTTCTTTTCCATTTTTATTGTTCAGAAAACATGAATATTTATTTTTTCCTTCTTTTTTCCTTCACCTTCGTTTTTCTTCTTCTTCTTCTTCTGAGACGACATCTTAAACGACAGACCCTGAAGAGGAAAACGACTCGATGAGCCAAATTTTGGGAAGAAAGAGAGGCAAATAGGAAAAGGGTGGATGAGGATAGGGAAAGGAAGAAGAAGGAGAAGGCGATAAGGAAGAGGAGAAAGAAATGAGAAGACAGGAGAGGAGAAAGATATGAGAAGAAGACGGAAGAGGAGAAAGAAAAGAGAAGAAGACGGAGGAGGAGAAAGAAATGAGAAGAAGACGGAAGAGAAGAAAGAAATGAGAAGAAGACGGAAGAGGAGAAAGAAAAGAGAAGAAGACGAAAGAGGAGAAAGAAATGAAAAGAAGTAGGAGAAAAGTGAGAAATTAGACGAAGTAGAGGAAAGGAAAATGAGAGGATAAAAGTGGAATTTGGAGAAGCGAGAATAAAGAGTAGATTATGGGAAACAAAGGATAGAATAACTGGATAACTAAGAAAAAAGGGAGCGAAAAAAATTACATTTAGGAGGAAAAGTGGAGGAATAGAGAAATTGAAGAAGGAGATAGAATAGGGAAGGGTGAAAGGGAAGGAAGGAGTGGAGAAGGAAAAAGAAAAGACTGTAATGGAAGAGTAAAAGTAGGACAAGGAAAGGAATGGGAACAGAAGAGGGACAAAGGAGAGAAAAAAGGAGAAAAATAATGTAAAGGTGGAAATTGAAAAAAGAAATGGAAAAAGAGGGACATGGAAGAGTCAAGGTAAAAAAAGCAAGAAGAGGAATTGGGAATAGAAAGAAGGAAAGGGAAAATACAAGCAACAAACGAAACAGGAAATGGAAATAGATAAAAAGCAAAAGAAAAGTCAGAAAAAAAACTAAAGAATCAGAAGAAAACAACGAATAAGCAAAAAGGATCAAGTTGATAACGAAGATCACGATAAAGAAAAATGAAAGAAGAACAAGAACAGGAATAGGTGAAGGAAGGGGATTAAGAAGAAGGGAGAAATAAGACTCTTCTAGAAATCGTGCCAAACTTGTGAGTGTTCGTGCCAGCGGAGTGATTGGGTGTCATGGCCGGTTCCTGGACGCGCTGGAGTCCGAGGGAGGGGGAAGGGGGGAAGGAGGGAGAGAGGGAGGGAGGAAAAGGAGATTAAGGGAGAAAGAAAAGAGGAAAAAGGGAGGGGGAAGGAAAAAGGGAAAAAGGAAAAAAATGAGGGGGGAAGGAAGGTTAAGGAGAAAGAGAGAGAGAGGGAGAGGAGATAGAAAAGAGAGGGAGGAGAGAGGGGGAGAGAGAAGAGAAGGAGAGGAGAGGAGGGAAGGGGGAAGAGGAGGAAAGTGGAGGAAAGGTGAAGATTAAGAGAGAAAGAAAAAAAGGGAAAAAGGGGAAAGGAGATTAAGGAAGAGATAGGAGAAGAGGGAAAAGGGAGAAAAAGAGGGAAGGGAGAAAAAGAGAGGGAGAGGAGGAAAGAAAGGGGAAAGAGAGAGGGAGGAGGGAAAAGAGAGGACAAATGGATAATAAGAAAAAAAGAGAGGACAAGAAAGGAAAAGAAGGAAGAAAGAAAGAGGGACAGAAAGAGAGAGAGAACGAGAGAGAGAGAGAGACGAGTGACGGATAATAAGAGAAAACGAAACGAAAATAATCAAGAAATAAAACGCAAACGTACATATACGTGCAGACCCAAACCATATTTTCAGCTTCCTCCGAGGACTAGAAAAAGGAGTTAAATAGGGATAATAAGGCTAAGGATAACGATAATGAATAAGGATAAGGATAATAATAATGATAATGATGATAAATAAGGATAATGATAATAATAAGGATAATGATAATGATAAGGATAATGATAATGAAAATGATAATGAAAATCGTGATGGTAATGGTAGAGATATAATGGATAGGATTAATGATATTGATATTAATGTTACTGTTGTTATTATTGTTTTGTTTTCAGCATGTCAGCTGCGCAAAGGAAGATCGACATCAAACAATAAAAATATAACCATGAATTCTGGTGACATAAGGAGCACCATTACCCGTATTTCCTTTTGGCACTGGCACTGCGAGGGACAGAAGAGAAATGGCACAGACACAATGAGACGGA
>NW_020872581.1:262364-264864 GCF_003789085.1 Penaeus vannamei
ATTCCAACGATAACATCAATAAAAAGCTTATGCTACCGAAAACGTCAAACTAAACGCGGAGCCTCTCGAACACGCAAAGCCAAACGCAAAATATCTTGATGACGTAAAAATAAACGTAAATTCTCTCGACGACGTAAAAGTAGACGTAAATTCCAACGACAAACTAAAATAAAACGCGTATGCTACCGAAGACGTCAAGCTAAACGTAGTATCTCTCGCCGACGTGAAACTAAACGTAAATTCTAGACGTAACTTCAGATAATGACGTAAAAATATGTAAAGAAAGAAAGAAAGAAAAAAAAAAACTCCCCAGCACGATCTCGACGTGAAACTAAACGTAAATTCTAGACGTAACTTCAAATAATGACGTAAAAATATGTAAAGAAAGAAAAAAAGAAAGAAAAAAAACTCCCCAGCACGATCTCGACGCCCACGCCCACCGAGAAAGTTTACTCCCCTGGCGCGGGCGTGGGCGGGACCTCTTACGTGGCCTCTTCAACAATCGACCGTCTCCTCTCCTCCCTCCTTAACCCTTTCCCCTCTCCCCTCTCCTCCCTCCCTTCTCTCCTCTCCCCTTTCCCCTCTCTCCTCTCTGCTCTTCTTCTCTCTCCTCTCCTCTCCTCCTCTCCCCTCTCTTCCCTCCTTTCTCTTCTCTCCCTTTTCCCTTCTCTCCTCTCCCCTCTTTCCTCTCTCCTCTCTCCTCTCCCCTTTCCCCTCTCTCCTCTCTGCTCTTTCCTCTCTCCTCTCCCCTCTCCTCCCTCCCTCTCCCCTCTCTTCCCTCCTTTCTCTTCTCTCCCTTTTCCCTTCTTTTCTCTCCCCTCTTCCCTCTCTCCTCTCTCCTCTCCCTCTCCTCCCTCCCTTCTCTCTCTCCCCTTTCCTCTCTCCTTTCTGCTCTTTCCTCTCCCTCTCCCCTCTTTCTTCTCCCTTCTCTCCTCTCTCTCTCCCTCTCCCTTTCCCCTCGCTCCCTCCCTCTTTCCCTCTCCCCCTCTCCCTCTCCTCCCTCTCTCCCCTCTTCCTCCTTAACCCTCTCCCCTCTCCTCTCTCCTCTCCCCTCTCCCTCTCCTCCCTCCTCGCCCTTCACTCCTCCATAACCCTTTCCCCCCCCCTCCCTTACCCCAACTCTTCCTATAATTCTCTCTTCCTCTTCCTTCTCCTCATTCTCCTCCCTCTCCTTTAACCCCTTCCTTCTCTTCTCTCATCCTCTCTCCCCATTCTGCCACATAATTCTTCCATCTCTTCCCTCTCCCTCATTCTTCTCCCCTATAGCCGTCTCTCTCTCCCTCTCCCCACTTCCATCCTCCCCTATACCCCCCTTCTTCCCCAATATCCTTCTCTCCCCATCCTCCAATTCCACTCCTACTTCTCTTTCTGCCCTCTGCCCTCCAGTTTCCTCTTCCTCTTCCTCCTCCTCCTCCTCCTCCTCCTCCTCCTCCTCTCTCTTCTCCTTCCCCTTCTCCTCCCAGCTAACCCCCATAACCTCTCTCCTCCCTCCCATAAACCTTTCTCATCCTCCTCCTACTTCCCCTTCTCATTCCCAGCTACCCTTTCCTTCCCTCCTCCCCATAACACCTCCACCCCTTTCCCTCCTCCCCATAGCCTCTCCATCTCTCTCCCTCCCATAGTTCCCCTCCACTCCCCCTCCCCCATAGCCCTCCCTTTTTCCCCTAGCCCCTCATCCTCCCCATAGCCCCTCCCCTCTCCTTCCCATAGCCCCCTCCAGCCCCTCTCCCTTCCCATAGCCCCTCATCCCTCCCCATAGCCCCCCCCATAGCCCCTCCTCACCCTTCCCCTAACCCCCTCCCCCATAGCCCCTCCACTCCCTCCTCCCCCTCTCTCTCCCCCATAGCCCCTCCACCCTCTCCCTTCCCATTAGCCCCCTCTCTCCCTTCCCCCATAGCATAGCCCCTCCACCCTCCCGCCCCTTCCCCTCTCCTGTCCCGCATAGCCACCCCTCGTTCGTCCCTCCTCCTCCCCCTCCTTCAATACCGTCACTGGGACTTCTCTCGTTAGGACGGAGTTCATGCTACGCTGAAGGCAAGCGGAGCAAGGTGGGGTAGGTGGGTGAGAGGTGGGTTTAGGTGTGGGTGGGTGGCAGGTAGGTGGGTGGGTGGAGAGGTGGGTTGGGTGTGGGTGGGGAACAGGTGGGTAGGTGTGGGTGGGTGTAGAGGTGGGTAGGTGGGCGGATAGTTGGGTAGATGGGTGGAAGGTGGGTTAGGTGTGGGTGGGTGGAGATGTGGGTGGTGGACAGGAGGGTTGGGTATAAATAGGCCCGTTTTTTATCTATTTTTTTGTATCACTCCTATTTGTCCATCTGTCCCTCACTCTCTCTTCCCTCCCTCCCACCCTCTTCTTCTCTCTCTCTCTCCTCTCTCTCTCTCTTCTCTTTCTCCCCTCCATCCTTACTCTCCCTTCCCTCCACCCTCCATCCTCTCTCTTCTCTCTCTCTCTCTCTCTTTCTCCCCTTCACCCTTACTCTCCCCCCGCCCATCCTCTCTTCTCT
>NW_020872581.1:267364-269864 GCF_003789085.1 Penaeus vannamei
TAGACATACACCCATGCATACATATGTAATACACACACATAATCACCCGTCATCTCTAATCTCCCGTATTCCAGTTCAGAGAGAGACAAAAGAAAGGAGAGAGAGAAAAAGAGAGAGGGGGGGAGGAGGGAGAGAGAGAGAGAGAGAGAGAGAGAGAGAGAGAGAGAGAGAGAGAGAGAGAGAGAGAGAGAGAGAGAGAGAGAGAGAGAGAGAAGAGAGAGAGAGAGAGAGAGAGAGAAGAGAGAGAGAGAGAGAGAAAGAGATAGAGAGAGAGAAAGAGAAGAGAGAGATGGAGAGAGAGAGAGAGAGAAAGAAGATTATAGATATGGGCAAAGATTATAGACACGGGCTTGTATGAGTGTATATAATGTCCTGAAGCTTCTGATGACCTGTTTATCAAATATTTATCGCAAGTAGACTTCTGCGATTATATTTCTGTGAGTATACATCTGTGATTATATTTTTCTTGATATTTTTCAGTAGAAATATTATGTGTGCGCTATTACGCTTTTGAATATGTAAATATACCTTTACGTTCGTGAATATACTGTTGTAGAGAATGCCGTACATAGTAGCATTTCATAATCTGAAAGAAACGTAGTAATAGACAGACAGATACGATGATAGACAGGTAGACAAACAGGCAGATAGATAGAAATGAAGATAGAAGGATAGACAGACAGACAGATAAATAGACGGACAGACGGACAGATGGACAGATAAAGAGACATCTAGATAGAGGGATAGATAGATAGACATACAGATACGTAGATAGATAGGTAGACAAACAGGCAGATAGATAGACATGAAGATAGAAGGATAGATAGACAGACAGACAGATAAATAGACAGATCGACGGACAGATATATAGACATGTAGATATAGGGATAGATAGATAGATAGATATACAGACAGACGAACAGATGATGTTTATTGCAGATACTCTGTACTGTTCATTCTACACGCTAATAAAGGATAGTTATGCCTTTTATCAATACGTGACATTATCATTATATCTATTATTTGATAGATTTATCATTACTTCTCATTTTGCGTAAATGTAAAAGGTCTTTTGTGAGAAGGAAAATTCTTGATAAACAGAAAGAGATATAACACATTTCTCTCTCTCTAAAAAAAAAAAAAAGTTTATCTTATTTTGCTAGAAATATTACATTCTATACATCATTTCCTCAAAAGTTGAGTGTTTTTAATGTCTGTAATGTAAAAGGCCTATGGCAAAATTAGTAATTAACACAAAATGGCAAAATTATAACGAGGCTAACATTTTCGCTATATGCATATTGTTTTCACACATGATTAAAATATGAACAGTAGAATCTTCAGATTATAGTTAGTTCACATATATACATACACAGACATACATATGAACATGTATATATGCGCATACACATACAAACATGTACATACACACAGACGCACACGAGCATATGTGTTCGCATCCACACACATGCATATACACAAACATACAAGCACACACTCACAATCCAATACATTCACGCATTAAAAAGTATAAACGCGTAAATACTAAGCAAAAAAAAATCCTGTTTATTGTCCCGATTTTATGTTTCCATTATATAACAGATTAATCAAAGAAAATGATAGCACATTACAGAAAAATGAATGAATGTACATGGAATTCATCACTTTTTTTCTCCAAGCAATATGTAATCTTCTTATGAGAGAAAAAAAAATCTAATAACATACTGAACTCAAAATGATATCAAAGAGCTAAAGAAAAAAATGAATAAATAAATAAAAAAGAAGAAAGAAAAATATTTTACATTACTTCATTGAGAATTTGCAGGAAAGATGAATTATTTTAACGTTAGATAATAACAAAACATAAAGACGAATTGTAATGCAAAATATTGGAGCGAAAACGTTCTATCTATGAATCATAGATACATACATACATACATACATATATATATACATACATATATATATATATATATATATATATATTATAATATATTATATATATATATATATATATATATAAAAAATACCGATAGATAGATAGATATAACTGACAGATAAATGTTGTTGGGTATATATGTTTAATATACAAATAAGCGGATAGGCATATGGAGATAGGCATAGATGGATATTTCTATAAACAATCAGATAAGCAGAAAAATACTAAAATATATAGAAAGACAGACAAATAGGTATTACGATAGAAATATGGGCGATGAGATAGAGAGATAGAAATATTAATGATAAAAATTACGTTTGATGGACAGTAGATTAGGATAGTGATATAGACAGTGATGCGTTGATATTTGGAGACAATAGGAAATAGGGATACAAAAGATTAACGAAATATAGGGATAGATAGATAGACAGTCAGATACATACTTAGAAGGAGATAGAATGATGAATAGACAAATATACAGAGAGATGAAAAGAGAGAGACTGATAAATGGACAGATATACAGATAGATGAAAAGAGATAGACTAATGGTTGGATAAACAA
>NW_020872581.1:279864-282582 GCF_003789085.1 Penaeus vannamei
TACTGTCCTTATTATTATTTTCATTATTGTTATTGTTATTATCATTATTATCATTGTTATCACTATCATCATTTATATTATCATCATAATTATTCATTATATTAATTATCACTGTAGAGCAGTAGCAGCAGTAGTAGTAATGGTAGTAGCATCAATAATTATCACTTATCATCATAATCATATAGTTATCGCCATGACCATTATCATAATTCTATCATTATCATTATTGTTACTATTATTATCATTATCATCACAATCATCATTATCGTTTTTATGATCAATCATTATCATTTTAATCACCATCATTATTTGTAGTATCATCATCATTACTTTTATCATCATCAATATTATTAGTTGTTGTTGGTGGTGTTCTATCATTATCATTATCATAATACTTATTTCTATATCATTGATATTGATGTTATTATAACTGACATCATTTTGATTTTCTATATTTTTTATTGATTTTTTTATAATTGTTATTATTACTATTACTATCATTATTGTTATTAATATCATCATTACTATTATAATCATTACCATCATCATTACTATTATTATCATTTTCATTATAATTACCATTATTATCATTATCATTATTTTTTCTCATCATTTTTATTCGTTTTTATCATTATTCTTTTTATCTTTGTTATCATTATCATTACCACACTGTTATCATTTTGTTGATATGTTTATCAGCATCATTCTCATCATCACCATTATCATTCACTTCAATGATGCTATGAATACCAATCAATAAAGAAACAAATGAACAAAAAATAGAGATAAGACAAAACTAAATAAGAGATAAGACAAACAAAATAAAGAGAAAAAGACGAGAAGGAAAAAGAAAAAAATGAAAGTATCTCGGCGCCGCCACGAGAGAATTAAACCTCGATTCCCGTCCAATGGAAAGCTTTATTTGATTATCATTCCAATCTTTTATTGAAGAGAAGGATACTTTTCTTATTTTCCTATTTCTTCTCCTTTTTTATTCACTACCTCCATTTTCTTCTTATTCGTATTTTTATGCATATTGTATTTTCATTACGATCATCATTATTATCATAATTACTTTCATAATGATTATTAGGGTTATTGTTGTTATCATTATTATCATTATTATTATCACCAATATCACTGTTATCATTATTATTATTCTTTTACTATCATTATCATTATCATTATTATTGCAATTATTGTTGCTGTTTATTGTTATCATATTATTTATCATCTATTATTATTCTCATTATCATTACTATTATTAGATGTAGTATAGCCATTATTATCATTATTAATATTATTATCATTATTATTATTATTATTATGATTATTGTTATTGTTATTATCATCATTATTATTATTATTACTATTATTATTATCATCATTATCATTACCATTATTGGTATCCTTATCATTACTATTATCATGGTTGCAATTATTATCACTTTTGTTATTGTTATTATTGTTGCTGTTGTTGTTGTCATCATTGTTATTATTCTTGCATGGCTTTTACATTATAACATTATTATTCAATTATCATTCGATTTCTATTAACTTATCATAATAATTATCATAATCATTACTGTAGTTAGTGTTACTCTTTCTGTTTTTTTCTTATTATCATCACTATCCTATTACTGTTATATCATCCGTTATTATCAATGTTGTTTTTTCATTGTTGTTACGCTTATCATGAATATTGTTGTTGTTGTTACATTACCTTTAATCATCTGATTTCTACTTCTTTTAGTGTCATTACTATTACAATTATTTTCATGATCATGATTATAATCTTTGTCATAATTTTTAATATTATTATTATAATTATCATAATCATTGATTTTGTTATCATTATCATTAGTATTATTAATTTTTATTATCATCATTATTATTATTATAGTTGTTGCTGCTGCTTTTGGTATGTTTTTACAATTATCACTATCATCGTAATTCCTATTGATATCATTATTACTACCATGTCATTATCATCATCACTGTAGTGGTAACAGTAGTAGTAGAGTTAGCAATACTGATGATAGTAATAGCTGCATCAATATCATGATTATCCTGATTATCATCACCATTCACATTATCATCAGTCAGTTATTGCCATTATTCTCATTATCATCAGAAGCATCATCACCATCATTACTATATTTATCAATGCTGCTATCATTATCGTCAGCAGTATCATCATCGTCATATTCGCCATTATAACTATCACTATCACCATTACATGCACACATGCACGCTCTCGTCTTTGTCATTATTATCATATTCACGTCATATTCTTCCGACCATAAAACGCGTGCTTTTCCATCCCCCAAAAGGATGTGTGTGCGTAGCCTTGCGTGTTTTACTGCAATGTAAAATGTGACGGTGGGTGAAGGCAGGACACAAATACATATAAAATACTTATAAAAACACATGTCCATACGCATATCCTTTCTTAAAGACGTGTGTACGAGCGCAGCCTTGTTTATGTGCATACATATATGATAAGGATACATTCATACATACTTACATTATATCATGAGTGCCAACCTTGATTCGTTTTCTAACGTATTACACATATCAAATATACATTATATGTATGCAGACGTAACTACAGGCATGTGTGTGTGTGTGTACATACACACACACACACACACCACATACACACCACACCCACCACCACCAACCCACACACACACACACACCACCACACACACACCA
>NW_020872582.1:15000-32500 GCF_003789085.1 Penaeus vannamei
CTTGGGCTTCCTTTGCCCACAACTGCACTGCACGAGACAGCCCTCGCCACGCTACCTACCCTTCCTATCAATAAACAACTGAACCAGAATTGTGTCTCCATACACCCACCAAATCAGGGCAAACACAAACCCCTGACAACTGGTGGAATGTCGCGAACCACAAGTCTCCTCCGAAAAATCGTAAGTACGCCGTTGGCACTTCATTTCTTCCCTTCTTCTTCGCCTATGTGTGTAGCCGTACGATTTTTTCACAAGTGCAGTGATTTTTTTTCTCAAATATCTGAACAAGTGTTCGTGCAAAGTGCATTTTCTTTCCTTCATTCTGTTTTCTACCATGTTTTTTTTCTTGTCATGGTAGATCGTCGCTTTTTTTAAGGGAATCATTTCCCATTTTTATCACTTGCGAGAGGGCATTTTCTTTCTTTGGCGTGTTTATTCCTTAAATCTGACTCGATCATGCTAGCCTAATTAGCATAAATCGCTTATAAAACTTACTTAAATCTTTTATTCATGTGGGAGAAATAGCTCGTGCATTTTCTCTAAACTATTATCTATTTTTACGGACATTCTAGGTCATGTGACTAGTCCTAAGCATTGCCATATTCTCGACATTTTTTTATTCTCATTATCTCTCACTGCGCTAACCGACGCCATATCGATGTTCAATCCGCCTAATATTACCAAGTGCATTTATTTGGACGGTTTAACTATGCATTTGTGGGATATATTTGAATATTCAAATAATTTAGTTGAATTATGCACAAACAAACAAACATTTCCCCCACGCTTCCCACCTACCCCCATCCCCCATTATCCTAAACACCCTCCCTCCCTCCTAACTCCCGTTAATCCCCCCTCCCTCTCTACCTGTTTTCAATATTTCTGTTTAGTCCACTAGCGTTTTATTTTTTATTTTATTTTCGTCGTGATATTTATTCAAAATAAAATATTATAATACGCTAAATTTGGTAAATGTAATATATATCTCGACTACCCTAGTCTTAAATGACTATATATTAACCGCGAGTAACCTGTTTTAATGACCTTTTCTGTCTTTGTGATTCCTAAGTTTATTATCTGATATTATCTTGAAGTTAAGCTTCGAACGTTTTATATTTTTTTCTTTTCGTTTCTGTATTTATACAAGAAAAGTGAGCCTTGTTCATTTGTATGTTTATATGAATATCGACTTCAGTATTTTTATGTATAAAGTGTTATATTCGTTTTCTAGCGCAAGTGACTTCACACATAGCTAGTCAGGTCATTTAAGGTAAGGTCTTGTCAAATGATGACATATCTCACCTTTTATGACCTTAGTGCTATTTCGCATTATTTTCCAAATTTATTTTTCTGAAATTTAATTTCATTTTTATAACACGACGATTTACGATAGAGTGATGTATTTACTTCCGGTTTACTTGAATATATCGGGGACTGTAATTATATTAGCATGATTCAACAGATTCAATTGTATGATTTTACATTATTAATATAGTATATTTGAGCATATTCCGAAGTATATTTCGTAATTATTCGTCTTCTTTATTGATATATTTTTTCTTTAATTATTCATGTATGGTAAATTCTTAGTTTCATTTAATTTCTAGATTACTGTGTACTTGTTTTTTTCACACTATTATTTAATCTTATATATACTAGCTATTGTTATTTTTTGCGAATGTTTGGATAATACCATCGCCCAACTTAAATTACAAAATTACATTCAAGCTATTTGTATTTATATCTTATTCAATGAGATTAATTATATAATACAGCTACTAGGATTTCATATTGTTCGTGATTTTCGCTCATCTTAATCACGAACCCCACCTCATCATTATTACATGGTCCTTGGTGACGACCCCCAGCTGGGTATGGACATGCAATTAGGTTAAGGTAATTAATGTTAAGTTGTTCTTATGTGCTAAGCCGCACACTTATCGTCCAGGCGATCTCAGCACCGCGTCGCGCATTCTTATAAGACTATATGTGAGAGATTATCGCTGGTATTTCCCAACAAGATGGGATGCCCAATTTGCGTTCTGCGTATGAGTTCGTTCGATGATATCCCTTCTACGGTTGAGCCAATCATCACCATTCCTCAGGGAATCTACTTCAAGTTTAAGCATCATTTATAACCACGAGGGTTGTCATTCGGCTGTCAGTTGTCTCAGGGAAGCTGACCCAAACCTGCTTGCATCATGTGTTGCTCTGCAAGCCGGTCTGTTCTGCAACAGGCCAGTCACCGTTTCATTCACTCGCTCTTACCTTGACAAACTACTAATGACTAACAAAATCTATCAGCGTTCTATTTTCTACTTGTGTACTACTACTCTGACTTACTCATTTCATAACTCACGATTCGCTAACACTCGTCTACTCACTACTCACGCATCCACATGTGCACATCGTCCCGCAGAAACCTTTTAATTGCACAAGAATTACATGCGTACTGTTTCCGGAAGATAACCAATCGTGTATTCTTGTCTTGCACTACGTTTTATCGTGCAAATGTTGTCTGGAGAAAGTATATTTTGATGTAATGAGTCGCTCCCGAAGTATGAGGACTGCATTACCTGTTTTCATTATTGCTTTGCCTCAAATTGCTGCTGGTGACGTGTGATAGACAACTTCAATGAAATGAGATAGAACAATTACTATTAGTCAGACGTTATACCGTATGCACTATTGCACTGCACACTTCTGAACTCTGCATTGTTGCATTTTTATTATTTTTTTCCAGGGAAGTTCGTCGTTCAAGACAAGTCCTTGCGGACTGCGACACCTTTTGCTTCCTTGTAGTTCTGCACAATGCTTATCTCTTGTAGAATTTCATCTCCTGCTATCGGAGGCAATTGCAACTCAAGCATGTCCTCGCGGACTATTGCAATTGTCTCCCTAAGCATATTGCTGTCTATCCTTGGACAGTGCATTATTGAAAAAATAAATAAAAATTGAAAAATCATGCAAATATTTGAATTAGCACATTGCAATCTGATATACTTTGATTATATCTTATGGCCCTTGCTATCACCCCCCCCCCTGTTTGCCCTCCTCTCTCTCGCCCTGTCTATGCCTCGGTGTACTTATTTCAGAGAACGCCAGCACCAGACCGTCGCGGACGACGGTTAGTAGCGTATGCCGAGTGATCTGAGGAATGAGGAGTACCTAGCCGCGTCCCCCAGCGATGGTTGCTGCCGACCCTGTTCTTGAATGCTTCGACAGTTGACCCAGGGCAGCACACTTGACCAGGGTTCGCGGTCCTGACCAGACGTCTCCTTGGGGGCGCTCCCCCACACGCGCCCCGCTCGGCGCCTCTCTTGGGCTTCCTTTGCCCACAACTGCACTGCACGAGACAGCCCTCGCCACACTACTTACCCCTCCTATCAATAAACAGCTGAATCAGAATTGTGTCTCCATACACCCACCAAATCAGGGTAGAGAGAGAGAGAGTTTGTATGTCTGTGTGTGTGTGTGTGTGAGAGAGAGAGTATGTGAGAGTGCAAGTCATAACAATTTCATTAATCACAATGTTTCTCCTTTTTACATAGGTAATGCCAGTGTACAGTAATACAGACTTAGTAGAATATCAAATATAGTAGGGGAGTTATAATGAGAAAATATAAATGTGGAATACACAAACGGGCTAATGTGCACATCTGAATATTTGTCTACACAAACACACATTTGCTATCTATCACCCACACACTTGTGTGTGATAGATAGATAGGTGGATAGGGAAATAGATAGAAAAGTAAATTAAGTTCTTTGTGATTAGAGAGACAGAATGAGTGTCCGAAAGATAGATACAGATATGTATGCAAATTGCATATACATCATAAGGCATGTATGTATAGATAGAGAGTGAGAGTTAGTGAGAGTGATAGTGATAGTGATAGTAAAAGTGAGACAGAGTGAGTGAATGAATGTGTGTGTGTGTGTGTGTGTGTGTGTGTGTGTGTGTGTGTGTGTGTGTGTGTGTGTGTGTGTGTGTGTGTGTGTGTGAGAGAGAGAGAGAGAGAGAGAGAGAGAGAGAGAGAGAGTGAATGAGAGTAAGATAGTAAGTGAGAGAGTGAGTGAGAGTAAGATAGTAAGTGAGAGAGAGAGTGTGAGAGAAAGAGAGAGAGAGACAGTGAGAGAGAGTAAGAGAGAATTTGGGAGAGTGAGAGAGAGAGCGAGTCTAAGTCAAAACAATTCCATTAATCACAATGTTTCTTCTTTTTACATAGTGACAGTTTATAGTAATACATAATCATTATAGTAGGGGAGTTATAAAATAAGATAAAATAAAATGGCTACAGAAAGAGAAACGGGGAGGGAGAGGAGAGGAGAGAGAAGTCGCTTGTTCATATACACGTTTTGGATGTGATTCCCACAACTTAGAGTTGGAAGAAGAAGAATGTCAAGGATTGATGGTTGTTGGACCGTACATGCACGAGCCCGACGCTGTGGATGTCGTGGAAGTTGTGCTAAACCAGCCAGACATGGAGTGGCGTCGAGACCCGAAGAGATTGAATGAATGGTAATTTTCTAAATTATTTTTTATAGTCGAACGTGTAATCCCGCTTCTGTATGGTACAAAATTTCTGCAGGCTGAGCTATCTCTTGTCTTCACCCATGGCACAGGTCTACATCCATTCGCGAGTGGAGAGGCATCGATATTTGTGTTGTGATTTTTGGGGTGTCCCTACCCTACCTATGTGTAGTAATACATGCACACTTGCAATGCACTCGGCACACTGTGTCGTACCCACGCAATGAATGCTTGCTACGCCGCCAAGCAAAAGCGCTCTTTCAGAGTTTGTTTTGCGCTGTTGTGATCATGACAAATATAAATTGGAAATGGCCTATCGTTTTGCAAATCCCATGTCGTAAGCCATTCTGTTCGCAAAGCAATCGGGCTTAAAGCGTTTCAGGCAAAGTACGCTGGTTGGCACAGGCTGGAAGTTGCTCCACATGGCATCCACAAAATGTGCCCATTTCCTTGCTCTGTCGCGGTCTTTTGGCCATTCAAATAGCTGGTGACATGAATGGGAACAATGGATTGCTACACAACGCCACGGCATCCTTTGTTACAAACTTTGGTAGCCTGAAACTGGGACAATTTCATGATATCCTTGACTCGCGGGTACACTATGTATATCACGCTATTCAACAAGATTCCCCCCTGGTCCTGGGAATGACGTCACAACCGGGGATTGCCGAAGACCGCCGAGTTTTGCATCCTCGTTTCTAAGGGCGTTGCTATGGGATTTTTTGGGATACCAGAGGTCTCTTCGATTTTTTTTGCATGAATAGGCTAAGCATACATTATTGAACAATATTCAAAGAAAAAACAATGCACGATAGTTACTTCACATATGCCCTTTAAACATATGACAGTTTCACCACACCTTTTGCGCCTGGCAGCGGCATACCTGCTGGCCGATCAGCAATCTGTGACTTCACTCCCAATGTCTGGACGTCTCGATTTTTGGCTAAAAAAGATGACAGATGTAGTCAATACGCGCCATATTTGTGGTTAAATTAAGTACTGAATATTTACATATTCATGATTTTGGACGAATCATACACCGAGAACATTAGCTGTAGTATTTAAATCATAACCAAATAAAAGTAAGCTGTTTGCATTCACACCAGCAGGATTGCGAATCATTACTCTGCGAGATGAAGACTATCCATTTGAGCAATAATTTTGTATTTGTCATTTACAGGCTTTTCCTTGACTTCTTATTTAGTTTATCTAGGTCTTTTGCTTACTTGAATTTACAGGGATGCTGGTTGCGGAGAGAGAAAACGAATGTAATGAATGGGAAATAAATGCAAGAAAGTATTCAACATTTTTCCTTTAAGGATTTATTACTCTGACATAGATATAAAAGCACAAGTGAAAATTTCCTATACTAATGATTCATACAGTGCAGATAAACGCCTTTCTTCCTGCAGTTCCTCTGAGAGCAGAGAAAGATGAAGATTGTGTAAACATTTTTGAAGAACTACTCGCTGTTTACGGGGGAATGATGACGGCTGAGCAGTTGGCTAAGCTGGATTCTCAACCTAACCCCTTCAACTTTAGCGAACGAGTGAGCCAAACCACTCGTGTTATAAGCAAGGTGAGACTATATAAAGCGCGCGCGCGCGCACGCACACACACACACACACACACACACACACACACACACACACACACACACACACACACACACACACACACACACACACACACACCATACATGACTCTCAAAGTATAATTAAAAAAAGACTAGAGGACAATCAGATTTTTTGTTACAACATACGAATCGATACAGCTTTAAATTTTCAAACTATTACAATTTTCATTGTGTAGAATGATATGAATGAGAATGAATATCTTCACAATACGAAAGATGAGTTCAACTGTTTTCGAATGTATATTTTCGTCAGAAATATGCATTTCTGACGAAAATATATTCGAAACCGGTTCAATACTTCTCATATGTTTTCGACATACATCTTTGACTGAAATACATGTATTTCTGATAAAGATATATGCGAAACTGGTTAGATACATTTCTTGTATTGTGATTTTTACCGGCGCTAATATCAACTTTGAAACTTACTGCCCCAATACACGTGAATGATATGCATGAGGGCCGTTAAATGGGGCCATCCAATGCGATACCTGTTGCGAGAGATCCGAGCATGCCGGCTGGTACCATGTCAGCTGCATCCGGTCTTTCACACATTTACACAGTGGACTTCGTTGACAATATCATTCCGTGGATATACGATGGTGTAACTTACCTTATTTTTCGAGCTCGGTTTTCGCATCTTCTCCTATCACACTGTTAAGTCCCTCAACACAATCCATTCACATGACATGACCCTCCTTCACAACATATTCATCCCTTAATCCCCGCCCATACACCATGCACAGATCGCTCACAGCAATATAAAACCAAACACTTAACATCTGTAAATTCTCACACCACACCATCCATATCACTGAACTTTGTACCCCACTGCTTTCTACGCCTTCCCTTGACTCTCAGACCCTTCACTCATTTTGCACTCCTTACCTTCCTGCTCTAACTTCTGCCTTACCGTACTCTTCCACTCCCCTCCCTTCCTCTTTCCCTTTCTTCACTTCCTCTTCTCATTTCTAACATGCAGACAGAAAAATAAAGATCGCAGGCGACTTCTACCTACCCGACATAGACTGAACTGTTCTGTTCCCCCATTCATTGACCATACGGCTCCTATTATTCCATACACAAATGTTCTAGATATAATAAGCGCCAAGGCTACTCCAAAACTAAGTGACCATTACATTGTCATTATTGATGCAGAGCTCAGACCCATTTTCCTCCTTGCTGGTGCTGACATAGATACAATCACACAAGGCATCACTACTGATGCGCACATGAGACCCTTAACTTCTAATTGGGATAGCCATAAACACACCATGGAAAAAGACATACCACAGAAAACACCAAGCAGACAAACATTTCCTTGGTTGTCCAGATATCTATGTAGACACAATAATAAAAAAAAAAGCCTACAAACATGCGCAGATATACAACACTCCAGGAAACTGGATCGTGTCCAGATCATTCCAAATAACATTTTTCAAAAACCTAAAGAATGTGGAACAAATATATTTCCACCTACCTCATAGACAATGTAAGAAACAACTCTAAACACTTCTTTGTTCTTCAAGTTGCAGACAATGACAGACAATGGCAATCACAGTCATAAAAGACACCAATGCTCCTGTGACAGACTCAGAAATCAAAACGTGTTTATTAAACACACGAGTTTAACTTCCTGTCCGTGTAAGCAGGGCAGGAAGTAAACTCGACATGCCAGATAGCCTAATCGACTAATGACTTTCTGAAACTGCAGACAACACTTGACTCAGTCACTGGACCAAACCAAATCCTTGCCTTAATCCTCAAGTCCTGTAGATTGGTTTTGTACAAATGCCAAGCCCCTTTACAAGAAAGGCAACTGCACAAACCTGACAAACTATTGCCCCATCACCCTTATGCAACTGTGGAGTCCTTGGTTGCAGAAGTCTGCAGGTTGCGTTTAAAGCCAATCAATGAATTTAGAGATCAGTGTCTCATCTTGGAAACGTTTGCCCTTCAAAAATGACTTCATAGACGGACAGATGTGAAAATTATATAATGCAAAGTCAGGAGAATAATCGCTATCTCCATGATGGCCCAAAGGTGCAAGTAGCCTGGGAACTCACTGAGCAGACAACTTTTGCATGTGCAGATGGTCATGTACGATTTTATCCACAGACCCAACACTAATATTGACATCCTGGACTAACTGACGAACAGCAATACGGCGATCATCCAAAATGATGGATGGTATCCTTATCAGTGGTAAACTGGGATCGGGCTCGAATACGAACTGTTTCCAAATATCTCTAGGAAATCTGTAATGAGCGCTCCTTGGATACACACAGATATATATGAAAATATGTGTGTATATGTGTGCACAGACAACTTGATGTGCAAGTAACAGATCCTGTACCAGTGTCACGGTTTAACCATTGGTAAGACACATGGTTCAGCCAACTGTACCGTATGATATAGCGCAAAGATCTATTACAAAAGACCAAGATAAGATTTCAGGGCACAGGATAGTGTCCAGGTTTCACTACTGTATAGTAAAACTGCCAGTATCAGGGTCTCGAAGTCATGTAGCTTGGACCTTCTGTACAGGTAATGGCATCTCCAAATACTCTTATTGAGAGAGTTTATGGCCCCTGCTGTCAAGTCACTTCGTCTACTGAGTTCCTGGTCTGACAGCCCTGAGTCATGAACTATACTCTCGAGGTATGTAAAGTTCTCTGTGACTATATATGTATGTATATATATATATAATATATATATATATATATATATATATATATATATTATATATATATATATATATATATATATATATATATATTATATATATATATATATATATATATATGCCCCCAAAGTCCTGGATCTTGGTCTTAGTTAAGGAGATTTCTAAATCCAGAGTCTTCCCTTCATTGCTAAATGCATCTTGAGCCATCACTAGAGCTTCCAGAAACTTGGACAAACTGGCAACAGCGTCAGTTAAGTCAAGGTCGGTAACCTAAATATTATCCAGAGTTGCTCCACAACGACTTTATACAATAATTCTGCTCAGTATCCAGTCCATGCAAGTATTGAAAAATATTGGTGCAAGAAAACATCCTTGCCTTACTCCTGAACTAACAGGAAAGAAACCACCATCACACTTCACAGCACTTTCAGTAGCAATATCCAAGCTTGCTATTAATGTACTAATCTTTGTTGGGATTCCCTTCAAACTCAGGATCTCCCAGTGATTGCCGATGCACTGTATCAAACGCTTTCATGAGGTCCATGTAAGCTGCAAGCAGCCCATGTCTGAACTCTGGATGGTGCTTACAATGACTTGAAACGCCAGGATATAGTCTATCATGGGCTTACCAAGAGTGAAACCATATTGCTCCGGACTCTGGTGCCTCAGCAGGTGGCCTCTGATACGTCTCAGAAGGATGTGGGCAAGAACCTTGCCTGGTATACAGAGCAGTGTGATGCCTAGGCGGTTGCTGCTGTCTCATGGATTCCATTTTCCCCTTCCAGAGAGGGATGACCACACCTCTCAACAGGTCAGGGGGAATGGTTCCAGTCTGCCAAATAGCAACCTGGAAACCCTGCGCCATGGATTCACTACCAGCCATTAATATTTCAGCTGGGATGCCACATATCCCTTACCCCTCTTCAGGTTGGAGATTGCCAGTATATATATATTATATATATATATATATATATATATATATATATATATATATAATCATATAGTCTATATACACACCATATATATATATATATATATATATATATTATATATAATATATATATATACACACACATATATGTATGTATACACACACACACACACACACCACACAACCACACACNAACAAGCAAACAGCAGAGACAGGACTATTGAGCCGTAGGCCTAATGTACACAGGTAAAGCTAGGAACTTACAAGACCCAGAGGAAGCAAAGAGGAAGTGACGAGGAAGAGGGGGATCGGCGAGGACCTTGAGAGAGAGAGAGAGAGAGACAAAGGGGGGAGGGAGATAAGAGGGAGGGAGGGAGAGAGGAGGGAGAGGGGAGGGAGGGAAGGAGGGAGGGAGGGAGGGAGGGGGGAGAGGAGAGAGAGAGAGAGAGAGATGAGAGGGAGAGGGAGAGGGGGGAGGGAGAGAGAGAGAGAGATGAGAGGATAGGGAGGAGAGAGAGAGAGTGAGAGTGAGAGAGAGGGGGAGGCAGAAGGAGAGGGAGAGAGAGAGAGAGAAATGAGAGGCAGAAGGAGAGGGAGAGGAAGGGAGAGAGAGAGAGAGAGAGAAGAGAGAAGAGAGAGAGAGAGAGAGAGAGAGAGAGAGAGAGAGGAGAGAAAGTAAAGTAAATATAAAGAATGAGAAATAGAGAGAGGGAAACAAACAGATAAAGAAAGGCGTAGAGAGACAGAAAGACAGGGAAATACAGAGAAAAAGAAAAATATTCAAAAAAGATATTGAAACCTGAGTTGAAAGGCCAGACGAAACAAAGAACAATCGAAGGAAAACAGAGACAATTCTGAGAAAGGTAAGAACAAAGTTATTTGTTCTGGAACCACCGTCCTTTGACCTCAGCTTTTAAAGATGGTACACCCGAGAGGCACGTCTGATATACTTAAAAGATTCATACATTTTAAAATTGCCAAAAACTGTTTATATTCAGTACTGTTTATTTTTTTATTATTATTATTTTTCTTTTTCTTGGGGGGGGGGGATAATCGTACTTGAATAATGTAAAGAAATAACAGCAGTATAACCGAAAAAAGACGTGTTTTTTGTGGTTATGAGAAAGAGAGAGATAGAGACAGAGGGAATGAGATAGAGAAGGAGGGAGACAGAGAAAAGAAAGATGGATAGAAATGTACATGATACAGATTAAAGATAAAAAAAAGATAATAAAACCTATCAGTGTGTTGCAACTGAACATCATTATCATATAATATTTCCTTAAACAACAACAACAAAAAAAACAGAAATACAAAAAAGGAAAGTTATGATCTACCTTACAAACGTAATAAAATATTAACAAAGAGAGTCATACAAGACATTATTTTTCATTTAGTAAATATGCTGTTTAGAGAACGATAATAATCCCTATTAAAAAACACATTGATGAAAACGGCCGTAATAAAAAGATAATGGCAGTAAGTCATCAGTCGAAAGGGAATAAATAGAAAAAGAAAGTAATATTATATACTCACAGAGACTACACCATATATTGATATATTAAGACAAATAAGTTCAAAACAGTACCATAGAATACATGTACTAAACAACGGAAAATGTTCAGTAAAAAAAAAAAAAACGTTTACTAAACCGTGATACCATGCATAACTTATTACAGTATTACGGTACAAAGAACAATATAACATTTACAAAACAAATATGTCTTTTAACAATGCAAATTATACTTAATACTCGAGTAACTAGACAATACTGTGAAAAGGTTTCTTCTAGTAATGTTATATATATATATGTGTGTGTGTGTGTGTGCGTATTTATATATATATAAACATATATAGATGTATCTCTGTGTATGTTTGAGTGTGTGTCCTATATGTGTTTACGAAGTACAATTTGTAAAAAGCAAAATGTACTGAAATAAGAATTTGGAAAACGTAGACTTTATATTGTGTGGATTTTTGTGGCTAAACTTTATCCCTCTTGCAAAGGATTTTTTTTTTCAAAAATCAAAAAATGTTGAGGGCAGCAGTTTGGAATAAAGGCGCAGCTTTTCCACTTTGTTTTCTGTTCGTGTTTTCACTTTCTCTCTCTCTCTCTCTCTTTCTCTTTACCTCTCTTTCTCTCTTCTCTCTCTCTCTCTCTCTCTCTCTCTCTCTCTCTCTCTCTCTCTCTCTCTCTCTCTCTCTCTCTCTCTCTCTCTCTCTCTCTCTCTCTTTCTTCCTTCTCGCCCTCTTTGTCTTTCTCTTTCTCCTTCCTTCCTTCCCTTCCTCTCTCTCCTTTCCTTCGTTGTTCCCTTACATATCTTTCCATCCCTCCTCTCATCCCCCTCCCTTCCTCCTTCTGTCTCTCCTTCCCTCCCTCACCGGCCTGCCTCTCTCTCGTTCTCTTTCCCTTCTGCTTCCTTCCTTTTCACCTTTTTTTCTCTCCCTTACTCCCTTTTCCCTCTCCCCCCTCCTCGCTTCTACCCATCTTTCCTTACTCTCTTTCTTCTCCTCCCTCCCTCTCTTTTACCCTCCTTCCCTTTCTTCTTCCTCCCACTGTCTTCGCATTCTTTTCACCTTCTTTCCCTCCCTTTTTTATCCACCCTCCTTCTCTCTCTCCCTTCCCTCTTTTTCACCCTCCCACTCCTCCTTCTTCCTTCCTTCTTTTCACTCTACCTCCCTCTTTTTCACCCTCCCTCCCTTCCCCTCTCCTTCTTTCACCCCCCCCCCCCCCGTTTTTTATTCCCTCCTTCCCTCCCCCCTCCACTCCCTCCCCTTCCCCTCCCCCTTCCCACTCCCTCCTGTAAACCTCTGCAGCGACCCATAGAACCCGCATACAGCAGGATAAACGTGACCAGACTTTTAGACCTATGGAAGCGAGCACAATAGGCCTCTTCTCTCTCCTTCTCGGTTACGCCCTCGCACGCCCGCGGTTCGTATTATTACGCCCAATGACACGGTTAGTCCTAATGCATTAAGCCGGTGTTCGTTCTGTGTGATAAGAGTTTGTTCTTTGTGGCTAAACATGGTTTGTAAAGGGGATAGGATCAGTGGTAGAATTCTTTGTGGTGGTTGTGGTGTATTACAGTGATGGTGAAGGTGGTATTTGATGGTGTGGTGTCGAGTGTGGTGATAGAAGGGACGTTTGTGGTGTTGGTTTGTTTCAGTAGTTTTGGTGTAGAGATGTGATGTTGTTGTGTGGTGTATATCGAAAAGAGGGAATTATGGTATGGTTTAAATCCTTATTCTCTGCTCTTCTCTCTCTCTCTCTCTCTCTCTCTCTCTCTCTCTCTCTCTCTCTCTCTCTCTCTCTCTCTATATATATATATATATATATATATATATATATATATATATATATATATATATATATATATTATAATTATATATATGTGTGTGTGTGTGTGTGTGTGTGTGTGTGTGTGTTGTGTGTGTGTGTGTGTGTGTGTGTGTGTGTGTGTGTGTGTGTGTGTGTGTGTGTGTGTCACTCTCCTCATCTATAAACCATGTTAATGTTACTCTTTTCTCGAATGTACCTCTTAGACTGATTTATCTTGTCACGGTCATCTTTGCATATTATATAAAATTCATAAGAAAAATGCTCAGTGGCTTAACAAATACATATGTGATGAGACAAGAGAACCCTTTCTCGAATACAAAATGCCTCATTTTGCATTTTCATATGACGGGTAAAAGATGTATAATCGATTTTTTTTTCTGATTGTTATTACTTGTCAAGTGCATAGATTTTACCTCGATAGTTGTGTATTAAATGATTGTTTTGTTTTGATTCAGTTCAGTGTCTTTTCGGTTGCCGATTTGTTATATTTTCGTTTTTTTTTTTTTTTTTTAAGGGTGAAGGTAATGTACGCACGTTTCCTGCTTCTGTCTGTTTGTCTGTCTGTCTGTCTGTCTTCTTTCTCGTCTCTCTCTCTCTCTCCTCTCTCTCTCTCTCTCTCTCTCTCTCTCTCTCTCTCTCTCTCTCTCTCTCTCTCTCTCTCTCTCTCTCTCTCTCTCTCTCTCTCTCTCTCTCTCTCTCTCTCTCTCTCTCTCTCTCTCTCTCTCTCTCTGTCTCTCTCTCTTACTCTTACTCTTTCTCTCTCTCTCTAGGAACGTGACTATGGAAAAAAATTCGCAAAGAATATGTTATATGTATATATATATATATATATATATATATATATATATATATATAATATATATAATATTATATATATATATGTATGTATGTATTTATATTCACATATCTTCAATACAATTTAACTTAACAATCATAATTAGAGTTATAAAACGAAAAAACAAAAAATATATGTCCATCAATGAACACTGAAAACCTGCCTTTGGTGAGGAGCCTTCAAAACACGTGACATAAACAATAAAGCAACTATCAGGTTAGATAAGTTACCCACAAATCAATTATAAGATCAGCCTGAAATTGCTACATTTTCTCTTCTCTCCCCCCCCCCCCTTCCAGGCTCCCCTTCCCCCTTTCATAAACCTCTGCAGTATCTATATATATATATACATATATATATTAATATAATATATATATATATATATATGTATAATATATTGAATTGTTTATATATATATATATATTATATATATATATATATATATATAGATAGAGAGAGAGAGAAGAGAGAGAGAGAGAGAGAGAAGAGAGGAGAGAGAGAGAGAGAGAGAGAGAGAGAGAGAAAGAGAGAGAACTTCGTTAACTTTCACATTGTATAACAAGAAGCAACGGAAAAGGTCGCCGCTGCACAGGCTATAGTGAGGCGTCTTTCCCCATAATCTCTACGGGATGCGACGCCCTGTTCCGCGCTCCGTCACCATGGCAACGGAGACGCTACGCCATCTCCTTCAAAGCAGCTGACCGCTAGAAACTTTCATTTAGCATTCACTTCTAAGTAGAAATATATTATCTTAAACACACATTAAAACGGAAAATAAGTCAAGAATAATGAAAACAATGATAACAATAATACCAATGATAGTAATAATGTTAATGAAGACTAATAATAACAATGATAATAATGAAAACTAATGATAATAATGATATGGTATATCGATATGAATTATCTCATCAAGGATAACTGTCTAGCATTTATTGATAGCTCCAATACGTCTCTTTAAACATTATCACATTTCCTTCACCAGAATCCAGGGAGTATAAACACCAGCCTTTAAAAACACGTGGTTTTGTTTACACGTTGTAGCATAATTTCTGTCTCTGTTGATTAGATACCTGTTAGTTTTTCAATGTTTGCTAAATTCACGAGCCGTTGAGCTAAGTGTTTGTAAAGAGAACACTTTGAAGATCATACATTCGGGAAAATTCGAATATAATTGAAATATGCTTTGGTTAATAGATTGTTAGGTTTGCATATGTTATGTTATGCGTTAATTCTAATTGTTTATATATATCATATCATTATGATATCAAATGTTTAATCAGAAAATACCTTGCTACAACAGATAAGAAATCCTAATAGTTAACAAATGTTATGCGTTAATTTCTAATTATGTTAAAAAACAAAAATCAATATATATTATTCATATCATTTGCTAATCAAAAAGTTAATCAGAAAATACCTTGCCTTACAAACAGGATAAGAAAAAAATGACACTATATTGAGAAACGAAATTCTATACAGCATATTATAAACATATGTGAGTCACAGCTTCAGGATTCAATGAGTTGAATCTCCGTTTTCATTTGCTAGCCTCCTCAGATCGAGTAAGGAATTATGTTAAATGCAAAATCATACAGAGCTACAAGTTCGTTAAAAAAAATTAAGTGATGTCTAAAAAGTTACTGATCACAATTAATACAAATTTACTGAAAAATCCTATTGACTTTTTTACTTATATTTGTATAAATTGTTGATATTCAGTCAACGAGCTTTTCTTTCTTTGTTTTAATCGTTCTTTCTCTAGTCGTTTATCTAGAATTTCCCTCTCTATTATTACTTCCTTAGTTTCAAGTGTATCGCCTTGCTCTCACTTAATCATTAACTCGCGCACGTACACACCACAACACTCACTCATTTTACTTATTTCTTGACTGAACTAGATACCACACCCACACCCACCACACACACATTAATACACACCTATATGATTATAATAATTAAGTGAGTTGTAAGTATGATCAATAATATACAGAATATACATATATGTGGTGTATGTGGTGATATATTTATGTCTATAACATATAAACATATGTTAATGTGTGATGGACCACTTCCGTACGAAAAAAAACACACACACACAAACAAACACACCACAAATTGTGTGTCTGTGTCTATGTGTCAAAACAAACGACACACACACACACCAAACAACCACAACACACACACACAAACAACACCAACAACAACCACAACAATAAAAAAAAATAAAAATAAAGACAAAAAAATGGTGTGTGTGTGTGTGCGATGTGAACTGACCAAAATAAAAATCAGATAGTGGTGCGTGACTTAGAGTTGAGCAGGTTCAAGTGGCACCTCGATGACCTTATAGTACGTCGGGCTTGTTATAAGTAAAAAATTCCTCAAGAACCACTTTGCGACCTACCGACACCTACCTACCGACACCAGACCCATAGAAACTTACAGATCTTGTTACAACACAAAAAAAACACACCAACACACAACGTTCGTCATATTCATAACCTTAATTCAAATCTTGCATCAAAATCTTATTCTGTGATAAAAGCCATTATCGGATTTATACCAAACTACATACAATTCGTCTGAAATGAGGATTCGCGAAGAGTCTCGGAACGAACGTAAACGATTATTTTTACAGTAGGTTAAATAGACTTAATTGATGTTTTTCCTTTTTCAACAACCCACAACTCACACACCTACAATAAAATACATCCATATATATAATCTATACATAAAACTAATAATTGATGTAATCGCTGATGATGTGTGATAGTCGTGATATCCAGATGTCGATGTCGTCGTGGTGTGTGTTGCGGTGATGTGGATGTCGTGTAGTTGTATGTGTGTTTGGCGGCACAAAAAAACAATCCGTGTGACCAATATTATATAAAATACTAATCAAAAAAATACAACCACATAAATAAAAATATTAATAATATAAAACAATAACACACAATAATAACCATCAACAAACATAACCAACTAATAATATATACCCAAAAACCACAACCTAATATATATATATATATTATAATATAATATATATATATATAAATACATACCATACTATCAATCAAACACACACACGCACACAATCACGCACACACACACATAATATTATCTATATATATTATATATATTTATTATAAATATATATATAATAATACAATATAACATAATAACAGTAATCCCATCCAATTATGACCTAACATCATAATATAGCGTATCATACATGGTACTGTATTCCCAACCATCCTATCACAAGTTTACTTCATCTCCCTGACTCAGCTCTTCCACAGACTTCAGAAATATACATTCTCGAGGGCATATACATAGCACCTGTTCCCTTCACACCAGCCCACTTACATACTCAACACACCACAATAATATTCCCTCAATAGGCTATAAAGAAATGAAAAAATGTCACTTTAGTATTTATATGTATAATATGAATGAGTCACATCATTATTACACTTCCCATTATTTGAACATACTCCGTGAAGCAAATAACAAATAGAGTAGAAAGCTAGAGAAAATT
>NW_020872582.1:40000-50000 GCF_003789085.1 Penaeus vannamei
GCCATACTCTTGATGAACAGAAGAACGTTCCTCAAGCTGTTCATATTTGTTCATTACTGAGGGTGCCCGAGCTGAATAGGCTCCGAACAAGAATTACTGGTATCTGGTACCTGACGAAGAACATAACTTCCACCTGCTACCAAGAACAATATGTTCATCGGGTGTGAACAATGAACATAAAAAAAGGTTCCAGAGTATATTGCGATGGGCGCGGGTGACATAGTGGGCGGGGGAAGCAAGTAGGGAGGCATGTTTAGTTAACATTATGGGCGTGATTGTTCAATTGATATCAAATGCGGGCGTTAATTACAATTAGGAAGGTAATGAGAGTGAGATAGGAAGATGGGCGTGGCGGTGGGCGTGAATCATCTATAACGAACGAGCGACAGGTTAAGGGTTAGGAAACGTGTAGAGAAGAGAATATGTTCAGGTAGATAAGTAATGGAAATCTCTCAGGTTGATAGAGATAAAAATACCTTAATTACGAACGTTTTTTTTTAATAATTATTTGTTAATGAGGACTGCTAAAATTTTATTGATAATGATTGTAGTAATAATAATAATGATGATGATAAGAATATTGATAGCGGTGGTGATGATGATGATAATAACAGTATTAATGGCAATGTTGCTGATGATATTAACGGTCGTAATATTGATAGTAATGATAGTAATGATGATGATGATAATGATAAGAATAATAGTAATAACAATGAAAATGATGACAACAATAACAAAAAATGATACTATTAATGGTAAAGCTAATGACAACGATAATAATGACAACAATAACACTATTAACATCAGTCGTAGCAACAATAATAATGGTGATGAGAATAATAGAAGAAATAATAACAACAATAATGCTGATAATGATGATAATAATAATAATAGTAATAGTAATGATAAGAATAATAGTAATAGTATGATAAGAACAATAGTAGTCATAATGATTCTACTAACAATAATGATAATAATTATAGCATTAACAGTAGTAGCAATAGTATTTTGTGTGTGTTTGTGTGCGTGTGTGAGTAATAATAACAATAATTAGTAATGATTGTAATGATAAAAAATAATATCAACAATTGTTATACTAATGATATGACAATGACATTGATAATAATGATAGTAATAATGATGATTATAATAATGATAATGATAATAATAATGATGAAGATAATAATGAAAATGATTATGATACTGACAGCAATAATAATAGTGATGATAATAATAATGATGATAACAAGAACAACAAAAATAACCTCAGCTCCCTCCTCCACTTCCACCATCTCCTCCTTCACCTCCACCTCCACCACCACCTCTACCACCTCCTCATCATCATCCATCACCACCACCTCCACCCCTTTCTCCTCCACCTCCACCTCCACCTCCTCCACCACCACCACCTCCATCACCTTCTCCTCCACATCCACCTCCTCCTCCACTTCCACCACCCTCCTTCACCTCCTCCGCTACCTCCACCACCTCTTCCTTCACCTCTACCACCTCCTCCTCCACCTCCCACTTCCTCCTCCACCTCTCACACCTCCATCCCACACCTCCCCCTCCACCACACTCCACCACCACTACCCACACCCCCACCCCTTTCTTCTCCACCACCTCCTCCTCCATCTTCTCCACCACCACCCCTCCTCCACCTCCACCCCTTTCTTCTCCACCACCTCTACCTCCTCCACCTCCACCACCTCTACCACCTCTCCACCTCACCACCTTCTTCTTCTCCCCCATCTTTTTCCTCACCTCCACCTTCTCCACACAACCACCTCCTTCTCCACCACCACCACCACTCCATCCCCCTCCACCTCCACCACCTCCACCACTACCTCCACCTCCCTCACCACCACCTCCACCTCCACCACCTCCCCTCTCCACTCCTCCACCACCACCTCCACCTCCTTCTCCTCCCTTCCACCTTCCCTCCACCACACCACCACTCACCTTCTCCATCACCACCTCCACCTCCACCACCTCCACCTCCTTCTCCTCCACCACCAACAAATATTGATAAAGAAAGATAATCTCTTCCACCTCCACCTTTACCACCTCCTCCACCTCCACACCATCTCCACCACCACCTCCACCTCCACCACCAACAAATATTGATAAAGAAAGATAATCTCCACCTCCACCTCTACCACCTCCTCTACCTTCCACCTCCCCCCCCCTCCACCACCTCCACCACCAACAAATATTGATAAAGAAGATAATCTCTTCCACCTCCACCTCTACCACCTCCACCACCTCCACCATGTCCACCACCACCTCCACCTCCACCACCTATTGATAAAGAAAGATATACCTCCACCACCTCCTCCACCTCCACACCACCTCCATCACACCTCCTCCACCACCTTCTCCTCCACCACCAACAAATATTGATAAAGAAAGATAATCTCTTCCACCTCCACTTCTACCACCTCCCACCACCACCTCCCCCTCCCCCCCCTCTACCTCCCCCTCCACCACCTCCACCTCCACCTCCTCCACCTCCACCACCAACAAATATTGATAAAGAAAGATAATAACCATAATGGACTTTTCCCGCGCGTCCCCAGCGAGGTCGGGCGCCGCGCGGGTTGGCCTTTCCGCTCCGCCGCTCCTCGCGATAACGATTTTTGGCTTTTTCTTCTATTTTCTTCTTCTTCTTTTGGGTGTTTTTAGGGAGTTCTGTGTCTTCTTTTCTTCTTATTTTGGGGAGTTTTGTTTGTTTGTTTGTTTCTTCGTCTTTTGTGAGTTTTTTTTTTGTTTTTTTTTTCTTCTTCTTCTCTTTTTTTTTTTCTTTTTCTTTTTTCTTTTCTGATAGTTCCGTGTCTTCTTTTCTTCTTCTTTTTATTTCTTTTTCTTCTGTGAGTTTTTTCTTCTGTCTTTTTTTTCATTTTTTTCTTCTTCTGAGAGTTCTGTTTCTTCTTTTCTTCTATTTTTTTGAGTTCTGTGTCTTCTTTTTCTTCTTCTGTTTCTTTCTTCTTCTTTTTTCTCTTTTATTTCTTCTTCTTTTTGTGATTTCTGTAGCTTTTTATTTTTTTAACTTCTTTTTCTTCTTTTCTCTTTCTTGTTTTCTTTCTTCTTTTCTGAGCTCTGTTTTTTCTTAATAATAAATAATAATACCAATAATAAGAATAGTGATAATAGTATCGATGATAAGAATGATAGTAATAATAATAACAACAGTAATAGAATAATGATAATAATAATAATGATATAATAATAATGAGAGCATTAGTGATATTAATAGTAGTAGTAGTAGTAGTAATAATAATAACAACAACAATAACAATAATAATGATAATGATAATCATAACATTAGTAATTATAATGATAATAATAACATAGTGATGATAGTGGCAATAGTGATGATAATAATAACATTAATGATGGTATTATAATAATAAAAAAATGATGATAATAGTAAAGATACCGATAATAAAAGTGGTAGTAATACTAAATAGGAATAGTGATAAGAATGATAATAGCAACAATAAGGGCAAAATAAAACGACAGTAATAATAATGATGATGATGAAAATAGTAGTAGTAGTAATAATAATAATAATAATGATAATAACGATAATATTAATAATAATAACAACAACAATAATAGAAATAATAATGATGACGATGCTGCTGCTGCTGATGATAATGATATCAATAGCATAATGATAATCATAATCATAACAATAATAAAGAAATAATAGTAATGATAATAATAATGATAATAATATTAAAGATACTATTGATGATAATGATATTATTGATAATAATGATAATGATGATAATAATAGTAATAATAATGATAATAATAATACTATTAACAATGGTAATGATAATGATAGCAATAATGATAATGACAATGATAATAATTATAATGATAATGATAGTGAAGGTAATGATAATGGTAATAATAACAATTGAATAATAAATAATAATAATGATAATAATAACTATGCGCACTCAGAAAGCGCATACCTCCGCCAGGGCAACAGGGTCACTGATGCAATAAGAATATTCACACTCCAAGAATTACACCACAATCACCTCTTTCTCAAGTACACTGGTGATGTCCGTATGTCCCTATCTCGCTATGCTAATCAATCCCCGGATCCTGATCTTGAACCGAATCACCACCAAGATTGAATGGCATCTATGTTGGGCCAAAACACACCTCTGGTAAATGGTTCATAAACTGTTCATCTTACTTCCGTCGGAAATAAGAATAGTAGTATTGGTAATATTGATAATGGTATTATTATTATCATCATTATCATTTGTATTAGTATTAGTATTACTACTACTACAACTATTACTACTACTACTACTATTAAGAGGTGCAGTAACATGCTCGTCCAATCATTCACAGATATCATAAGCAGAGCTGGCCTGAACCTCTTGCCTTTTTTCTATTTTTCCTCCTCCTCTGTCTCACCCACTTCCTTAATATCTCTCTTTCTCTTTTCTCCCTTTCTATCTCTCTATCTCCATCCCCTCTATGTATTTTCCATCCCCTTCTCTCTCTCTCTGTCTCCACCCCCTCTCTCTATTTTCCCTCCCCTTCTCTCTCCTCTCTCTCTCTCTCTCTGTCTCCATCTCCTCTCTGTATTTCCCCTCCCCTTCTCTCTCTCTCTTTTCTCCCTTTCTCCCTCTCTCCTTCCATGCCTCCCTGCCCTCCCCCTCTTTCTCTGTCTGCACCCCCTCTCTCTTTTATTCCTCCTTCTCCTCTTTCCTCCTTTTTCTCCCTCTCTTCTCCCTCTTCCTTCCTTTCCATCTCTGCCCTCCCGCCCTCGCTCTCTCTCTCTGTCTGCACCCCCTCTCTCTTTTATTCCTCCTTCTCCCTCTTTCCTCCTCTTCTCCCTCTTCCTTCCTTTCCATCTCTTCCCTCCCGCCCTCCTCCTCTCTCTCTGTCTCCACCTCTCCTCTCTTTCTTCCCCCCTCCCTCCCTCTCTCTCTCTGTCTCTGAATTTCCCAAGGGACTCTTCCGAGATGAGGAAGTCCCCATGCTTACAAAATACCAGCCGGCATTATCCACTTCTTGAATCAGAATTTATGATATGGTGTTTCGGTTCTTGAGAGCATCGAGCGGTGAAATATTCATGGGAATGGCGTTGGGCAGCCGCTGCGGGTTGCCAGGCGTACGATAAGTGCGGGAGAGAGGGAGGGAGGGGGAGAGCGGGGAGGGTGGAGGGTGGGAGGAGAGAGGGGAGGGGAGAAGGGGTGGGGAGGGATGGGAAAGGGGGGGGGGGATGGGAAGGGTAGGGGGGGAAGGGTGTTGGAAGGAGGGAGGGAGGGAGGGAGGGAGGAGAGAGAGAGAGAGAGAGAGAGAGAGAGAGAGAGAGAGAGAGAGAGAGAAGAGAGAGAGAGAGAGAGAGAGAGAGAGAGAGAGGAGAAGAGAGAGAGAGCGAATGAGAGAAAGACAGATAGAGAGAGGGAGAGAAAGTGGGATTGGTTGCAAGAGAGGGATGGCAGGGAAGGTGGAAAGAGAGTAAGAGGGGACGAGCGAAGGGAAAAGAGGGATAGAGAGAGAGAGAGAGGAAGAATTAGGGATTGGGTAGAAAAGGGGAAAGGGAAGGAAAGAAAGAGAAAGGAAGAAACCGGGTATTGGATTAGGGAATAGCGGGAGAGGAAAAGGGGAGGGATGCATAGGGGAAAGGAGGGAGTAGAAAAACAGGAAAAAAAGAAGGAGAAGAGAAGGAAAGAGAGGAAGGAAGATGAAATGGGTGACCGAAAGGAAAGGAGAGAAAAGAAAGAGAAAAAAGAAGGAAAAGGGGAAAGGAAGAAGAAGAGAGAAAGGAGAGGGATACCTGGATTGGACAAAGAAGGAGAGAGGAGAGAGAGAAAATAATAATGATGATGAATAATGACAATAATGCTAATAATAGTAATGGCAATATCAGTAATGCTAATAATAATAATAATAATAATAATAATAATAATAATAATAATAATAATAATAATAATAATAATAATAATAATAATAATAATAATATTAATAATAATATAATAATAATAATAATAATAAATTAATAATAATAATAATAATAATATATAATGAATAATAAATAATAATAATAATATAATAATAATAATAATAATAATAAAATAATAATAATAATAATAATAATGTATACAATAATAATAATAATAGTGATAAGAGAAAAGAGGGAAATGGGTATAGGGTGAAGGGAAGATGTAACAATATCATAATTGTCAACATTATCATTATCATCATTACTATTATTGTCATTATGCTTATTGGTATTATCATCATCATCATCCATATCGTTTTTATTGTTATCGTAATGATAATAATACTAATGATCATTATCATTATCATTATTATTGTTACTGTCATAATCATTATTGCTGTTATTATAATCATCATTGTTATTTCTATTGTTATCATTATTACTATTATCGTTATATAGATTATTATTTTTGTTATCATTGCTTATCATTATCATTGTTATCATTATTATCATTATGATTCTCATTCTTCTTCTTCTCATTATCATTATCATCATTATTTTCATTATCATCATTATCACTATCATTATCATTATCATCGTTATTATTATCATAAATGTAATTATTGTCTTTATCTTCATAACTATCATTATTATTGTCATAATCATAATAATTAGGATCATTATTATTGTTATCATTAATATCATTATTTTTATCACTATCGTTATTATTATCAATACTATTATTATTGATATTATACAATATCATTATTATTGATACTGTTATTAACCATCAGCATTATTACTATTATAGTTATTATCGTCATTGCTATTATCATTATTATTACTATAACCATTGTTATCATTATTATTATTATTATCATTATTATTATCATTGTTATTATTATCATTATTAGTATTATTATTATTTTTATGATTATGATTATCATTATTACTATTATTATTTATTATTATTATTATTATTATTATCATTATTATTTATATCATCATTATTATCATATATTCATATACCATATATCATTTATCATTACAATCGTTATTGTTGTCATCATCATCATTATCATTTTTATCATTATAGACATTATTGCTATTATTATCATTATCATCACCATTATCATCATTACCAACATGATTTTTAGTAATGGCATTATTATTATTAATTTTATTACCATAACCATTATTGTTATTATTAAAATTATTGTTATTATTATTACCACTATGATTGATATCATTATCAATATCATTATCACAATCACCATTCTTAACGTTATTATCATCATTCCTATCATCGTTATCAATATAAGGAAGTTATTGTAGATATCATCTTTGTTATTATCACAAATTATCAACATCATTATCATAATCATCATTCTTAACGTTATTATTATCATTCCTATTATCGTTATCAATAAAATGCTACCATTGTTGATATCATCATTATTATTATTATAATCAATATTGTTATCCTAATTATTTTCACAATTTCTATCATTATCATTACTATTATCATCATTATCATATGTATAATCATTATCATTGTCAGTGTTAACAAAATTATCATTATCATAGATATTATCATCATTCTCATTAACTTATTGAATAGTGTCAATATTCCTACCTTTATCACCTTTGTTTACATTATAATCTTATTTTTTTGTTATAATTGTTATTATCATCTCTCTTCGTCTTTATTATAATCGTCATTTTCATTATTATTTATCATTAATGTTGCTATCATCATATTACTAATATATTGTTATTATCAATTTCATCATTACTATTATCATCATTATTATTACCACTATTGTTATTGTCATTATCATTCTTGTTATTGCTATTGTTATTATTATCATTATCATTATTATCATTATTATTATTATAATTATTATGGTTATCATTACCATTAATATCATTATCAATATTTACATGATTATCATCATTATCATTATCATTTCTATTAATATCATTACTGTTATTATTCATTTTATTGTTACCATTACTATTATTATCATTCATATTATTATTATCATTGTCATCATTATTATAGTTATCATGATAATGATAATAGTAATAAATGTTATCATTATTGCTTTTATTATTTTTATTTTCATTTTCATTATAAGCATGCCATCATTATCCTCATTTTTATCATTACTACGTTTTAGCATTATCATCATCAATATTATCCTTATTTCATTGTAATCATTATCATTATTGTTATTTTCATTATCATTACTATTATTATTATTATCATCGTTCTTATCACTCTCATTACTACTATCACTATTTCTGTTACTACTATTATCATTATCAACATCATATGTATCACTTTTTTCTTTATTGTTGGTATCATTATCATTATTACCATTATCATTATCATCGCTATAATCATCATTGTCATTATCTTCATCACTGCCGTCATTATTTCTTATATCATTTTTATGATCATTAATATCTTTGTTAATATCATCCTAATTTTCACTATCATTGTTATCATTATTATCATCATTGCCATCAGCATCATCATTAGTATCACCATTATCAATACGATTATCATCATAATCATTACTAACATCAATATCATTTTGATTATTGTTACCATTAAAATCACCATGATCACTTTTATAGTTGTTATTGTATTATTGCAATTTTTATTACTATTACTGTTTTTTATTATTATCGTTACTATCATATTTGTCATTATTATCATCATAGTAATTTATCATCATCATTTTCATTATTATCATTATTATCACTATTATTACCATTATTACTATCAATGAGTAGTAGCATATAATGATTATCTTTATCATTATGAGTATTACATAACTATTATTACTATTATCATCATTATCGTTATTATAATTATTATCATCATAGTCATCATAAGTATTATTGCTATCATTATCATTATCATTATAATCTTCGTTGTTGCTATTTTCATTATTATTGTTATCATTATCACAATTGTTATTATCACAAATATCATGATCTCTATTAATCTCATTATATTATCATTATCATCCTTACCATAATCAATTTCATAATCAATATCATCGTTATAATATTCATTATCATTATATCCATTTCCATCATTACCATTATAGAAAAAATAATATTGATAATAGTGATATCATCATTATTATCAATATTGTTTTTTTCTTTGTTAGCATACAATTCTCATCATCAACTGATGATAGAATGATATCAACAAGAATAGAAATAATAACAATGATGGTAATAATAACAACAATAAAAATAACATTAAGAACAATACCACTAACATTTTCAGAGCAATGATAATAATCATGATAATAAAAATTAACTGCAGATGTAATGATGGTCATTATGATATTAACAAGAATAGAAATAATAACAATGATGGTAATAATAACATTAAAAATAACATTAAGAGCAATACCACTAACAACAATAAGAACAGTAATAATAACAATAACAATGATAATGATATCAATGATAATAATGATAATGTTTATAATAATTATAACGATAATAATACCAATAGTAATGGCAATAATAAGAATATTATCAACAATAATAATAATGATAATGATAATAATAATGATTATAATGATTATAGAGATAATTATAATAATGACAATAACAATAGTAACAATAATGATGATACTGATAATCTAATTGATAGTCATGACGATATTAATAATGCCAATGTCAGTGATAGAATTGACAAATAATAATGATAATAATAGTAACAGGAATATCCATGATAACAACAGCAACAACAACAATGATAATAGTAATAATAAAGATAATATTAATAGTAATAATAATAATAATAATAGTAATAATAACAGTAATGATAATAGTAATGATAATAGTAATGATAATAATGATAATAATAACATTAACAACAGCAACAATGATAATGATAATAATTATAATGATGATAATAAAAATGGTAATAATAATAACTTAAATAGAAATAACAATGTGACTACTGCTCCTACTAGTACTGATAAT
>NW_020872582.1:71678-76678 GCF_003789085.1 Penaeus vannamei
AGTTCTCCTCTTTCTTTCCACGTTTTTTTTTCATGGCTCTGTTCTCTCTTTCATCGGAAATCAAGGAAGACCAGGAAAAGTAAGAAAACGTGGCATGAGTTAACTGGTGATAGGAAGGTCTTGGGTAAGGCAAACACCGACATTTTTCTACATTTTTCTACATTTTTCTTTCTTTTCCTTATCTGCCTCATCCTACTAAGAGCTATTTTGAGATCAGCAAAATAATGGATATGAATTTGCATCTCCGGGGCAGAGAATCAATTAACTCTTGTCTATGGAGGATTTAGAATCACACGGCCATAATGGGGAAAAATTAATTGAAATTCCCTTAATGAAACAGTAAATATTCTCAGCAAAGGTAGAATCGGAAGAAATATAGTTACCGGACAATACAACAATATGGAGATTAATGAATGTTATAAATACCTTGACAAAATAAATGATTTTAAACGACATGAGAAGAAGAAGAATCGATTAAAGAATAAAGCAAAGAGGAATTAAAAAACTATTAGACAAAACAAAATGACGATAAATTTACCAAAAGAAATAAACACATAAGCGGTTCAGACAATACATTACCCACCCTCCTTCATGAACAAAAACAAAACAGCAAGACAAAGACAATAAAGCAAGACAATTACTTACCACACACGATACACTACACCTTTAAAATAACGTAAAGAAGACTGACCTAACAACGGAAGATTGGATGCAAGGATTGGAAAGACGTTGCGAGTACTGTCACAGAAGCAGTGAAAGGATTGGGTGAACGTAAAGAATAAAAGTTATTAAGTGCAGCAGAGTTAGTAATTAAGATGATGAAAGAAATGTTAAACGAAAAAATGAGAAAGGGGCAAGTAGGAAAGGCAAAACGCTATAAAAAGTAGAATAAAAATTATGATGATGATAATGTGATAATATAATGATGATGATGATGATAATGATGATGATGATGTGATAATAAAAATGAATGATAAATAATGATAATAATGATAAATAATAATAATGATGATGATAATGATAACAATAATGATAATAATGATAAAATAATAATAATATGATTGATATATAATAAATAACATTGATGATAATGATGATAATATAATAATAAAAATGATAATAATAACAATAACAAAATAATAATGATAATGATAAGAAAAATCATAATAACAATAATAATAATAAATAATTGATAACTATAAATTGAAAATCATAATAAAGATAACGATACTAATAACATTAATAATCATAGTAACGAACTTCTGAAATAGTAATAACACCCACCATCATAATCAAAAGAATAATTAAATAAATATCAACCTCATAAGACCAGGTTTCCAAATACCCCAAGACGACGTAATAAGGTTTCATGAACACTTCAAACATAGCTAAACGAAGGACTAATTAAGAGGCGAAATGAAACTTAATTATCCAACGAGGGAGTTAATTACAGGTTGATGTGTTACTTGTGAGGGTCTCTCGCGTATTCTCGTCTGGGGTTCTGGAAGACTGTTGTGGTTGTTGGTTGTTGGGTTGTTGTGGTTGTTGGGTTGTTGTTGTGTTTGGGGGTTGTTGGTGTTGTTGTTGTTGGGGTTGTTAGTTGTGGTGGTGTTGTTGTAGTTTGGGTTGTTTGGTGGGGTGTTGTTGGGTTGTTGTGGTTGGTGGAGGTTGTAGTTGTTGGTTGTTGTTGTGTTGTAGTTTGGGGTTGTGGTTTGGGTTGTTGTATGTTTGTTGTGTTGTAGTTGTAGTTGTTGATGGGGTTGTTGTTGTTGTAGTTGTTAGTTGTTGTTGGTGTTGTTGGTTGGGGTTGTGTTGTGGCGTTGTCGTTTGTGTGGGTGTTGTAGTTGTAGTTGTGGGGGTTGTTGTTGGTGGTTGTGGTATTGTAGATGTGTTGTAGTTGTAGTTGTTTGGGTTGTTAATGATTTGGGATAATGGTATCTACGGTACGTTTAACTAGTGTGTGTTTGTCTTCTGGGTTGTTATGGTTGCTTGTGCGTTTGAGTAGCAGACACACGTACACGTACACACACGCACACACACACACCACACACACGCACACACACACACACAACACACACACACACACACACACACACACATACGCACACAATACACACAACACGCTAACAAACCATACACAACAACACACCAACAAACAAACAAAAACAAACAGACACAGAAACATAAAAAGACAAAAACTCTTCCACTCGCAAAAAAAGTGAAAATAGATAAAACAATGCAACAAAAATAGCAATAATATTCATGAGGTCTTACACGTGCCTGCGGTTTTCGCAAATAAACAGAGTCATGCGGGCCGTGGCAGTCAAGGCATTAATTAAGCGAGAGAGAGTGCAATGTAATAGACGTGATAATAGAGGAAGGCACGCACACATAAGCGTATACTCACACATGTGTATATGTATGTATAATCATATATAAAGATGTATATATATATATAGTACACACACACAAAGACACGCACACAGACACACACACACACACACACACACACACACCAAATAACCTCTCTTCCTCTCTCTCGGACTCTCTCTCTCTCTCTGATCTCTCGTCTCTCCTCTCTCAATATATTTCTTTTCTCTCATTCTCTATCTCTCTCTCTCTCTCTCTCTCTCTCATCTTGATCTCCTCTCCTCTCTCTCTCCTCTCTCTCTCTCTCTCTTCTCTCTCTCTCTCGTCTCTCTCTCTCTCTCTCCCTCTCCCTTCCTCTCCTTCCCTCTCTCTTCTCTCTCTATATATATATATATATTATTATATATATTATATATATTTATATGTATGTTATATACATGAAAGATGGAAAATGCCCATACCACATAGATAATACATGAGAATATTAACCACTCGAGAGGGGATTGGAACCCTCACTTTAGTCGGGTTCGTGTGTCAGTGGTTAGATTGACCGTCTTGTCAAGTTCCTTGCAATGGCGGGTGAGGCTCGATTTCCTATCGGTGGAGGTTATAAATTCCATATAACAACATATTACTCGCACACACACACACAAACCGCACGCAGAACGGCAACACACCAACACACACACACACCACACACCACACAAATGCTTCCACTATATATAAATATATATATATATATATATTATATATAATATATATATATATGTATATATATTATACATTATATATATATATATATATATATATATTATATATATATATAGTATATATATATTATTCGTACATGCATACATAATATGCTCTTATATACATACATACATATTGTACTCGTACATACATTCATATACGCTCGTTGCTTCGCTCGAACACAGGTAAGTGGTATGTATAAAAATATTGTTTTTACCCGGATACTGAACGTCTAACGATTGATAAGTGAATATATATTTTTTGAATCCGTATGTATCGAATTGCAATAACTCAGATGAGGTTATTGCTTCACTCCGAACACAGTGAGAGGGAAAAATGGATGAAAATGAGGAGACGCCAAACACGCCACGTCTAAATACTAGTTATTGTGTTAGGAAATATATGTAATATATTATAGTAGGTCCAACGTCTATTAAAAGTAACTAGTAAGTTATTGTGTATAAAGGAAATTATCATTAATATATTTGTTATTAATAATTAATGTAATTAATTTGAGGTTGTGTTATAGTATATTAGGATATACAACTAGCGGAATTCGCCGAAAAGGTAATGTCAGCTTGTATACTGATCGTCATAAGTATATATCACTATATAGGAATATGATAAAGTATCCTGGTGTCGATTATAGTAATATATATAAATCACATGTATAATAAAGTATTAAAAGATAAAATAATTTTGAGATAAAGGTAATGAGGAATGGAATCGATTAGCTATGAATGATATATATGTATATATATAAGTATAATACATATTATTATTTATATATATATATAATATACATATATATTATATATACACATATATATATATACAAATTACATATAAATACAAATATACAATATATATATATACAATATACATATATAATCAAATATTCATATATATACAAATATTCATATATATACAACATAATTCATATATATACAAATATCATATATATACAAATAATTCAATATTATACATATTCATTATATATATTATATATAGTTATATATATATTATATATATATATACAATATATATACAATATACATATATATATATATATATATAAATATATATGTATATGTTATATATTTATGTATAATAATATTTATGTATATAGTTTAAGTATATATATATGTATATATGTATATATAAGTATATATATGTATATATATATAAGTATATATATATATTGTATATATGTTATATGTATATAAGTATATTAATGTATATATGTATATATGATATATACAAGTATATATATATATATATATCTATATATATATATATATATATATATGTATATATGTATATATAACAAGTATATAAATATGTATATTATAGTATATATAATAATTATATATATATTATATATATATATATATATATAGTATAGTATGTATATATACAAGTATATAAATATGTATAATATAAGTATATATATTATATATATGTATATATGTATATATCAGTATATATATATAGGTAATATATATTATACATATATAATATATAAGTATATTTATAGATTGTATATATATAAGGTATAGATATAGGTATGTATATATATAAGTATATATAGGTATATGTTATATAAGTATATATATAGGTATATATATATATATATATGGTATATATATATTATATATATATATATAATATAGTTAGGTATATAATATATTTATATATATATATATATATATTACTATATATATATATATATAGGTATATATATATATATATATATATTATATATATATATATATATATAGGTATATATATATATAATAATAGGTGATATACTATATATATATATAATATATATATATATATATATATATATATATATATATATATATTATATATATATA
>NW_020872582.1:81678-84178 GCF_003789085.1 Penaeus vannamei
ATAAACATAAAATAAATAAAGAAAGAAAGGAAAGGAAAGAAAAAGGTGAAAGACAAGAAAATCAACGACAACGAAGAAGGAAAAGAAAACCAGAGAAAGAGATAAAGAGAAAGACAAACGAATAAAGAAAAAAATATAAAAAAAAGCCCCAAATAAACTACTTAACAACCAAATGATAATCACAAATTCACGCAGTTTCTTAGAATTAACCTAATTGGCAACGCGTTCATTATACCACGTGATCGAACGTGCCAGACGAACAGGAATCCAGCTATGTTAATTGCAATATTACCTTAATGATTTGCATGTGATTGCTTTGAAGTTGATGTTGAAAAATATATTAGTACCATAAAGGCGGGAAACCTGCATGACGTCACGAACAAATATGGCTGCCGGTCGAAACAGCGATCGTGGCTCATTGTTTTGTTTATATTTTTATTTTTTTAGGCTTATTTAGTTCGATTTTTTTTTTGTCTGTGATTGTCTTTCATAGTTTTTCACAGTATGGGATCTCTTCTTTGTGTCCAGATAGTAGAAAATATCCTAAACAACAACAGTGTTGATAAAAATTAACGTGATTGAGAATAATGGCGATAAAGATAGTAATAACAATGATAATGGTAGTGCATATGATAATGATGATGATAACAAAAATGGTACTGCATATTGTAATAATAATGATAACAATAATGATACTGCAAATAATGATGATAGAAGTAATAATCCTGCAAATAATGATAATGATAATAATAATAATGATACAACAAATATTAATAATAATGATATCAATAATACTGCAAATAACGACAATAATGATAAACATAATGATACTTTTTCTTCTCCTGCTGCTACTGCCTGTTGCTCCTTCTGCCGCGCCACCGCCACCCAGTGACCTCTGACCTTGCTGGCCAGAGAAGGTGAACAGCAGGTTGTCGGCAAATCGGCAGAAGTCAACGATCCAACCGCAAAATATTTCTGCATAATCACCCAGATAATGTATTTCTCATTGGTACAAAACCCATTTTTATTGCAGTTGACTCTCAATCGGCTCGAATACACTGGCACGCAACAGTATATTTGTTGTAGGATCATTGTATTAACGCCTGTAATATACCGAATGTCGTATTTATTGTGGCTTTTATATCTCAGGTTTCAAAACATTGGCTTTTATACCCATTACCTTAGCAAGGCAAGCATACAACTTGGCAAAGGGCTAAAGAACATACCATGAAAACCTTTTATATAGAATTTTGCGATTTGGACTACAATCAGCATTTTGCTCAAGACCCGTGCATACATCTTACTAGAATATTATACAATATCTTTGGCATAATTGCAGTTTATTTACCTTGTGTTAGACCTCCAAAGAATGCAGATTATTTGCGGAACTCAAGCATTGAATCGACAATAGCTCATGACTGTCCTATTAGGAAATTTTTAAGATTATGGTAGTCAAACTTCGGACTAATAACAAAGTGGTAAATAGCTTATAAAAGGCCACTGTGCAAACGCAGGGGGGTTGTTGCTGTCTGATATAAAAACTTTTTTGGGCTGGAATATAGGATGTTATCCAGGCACTATTGATGTGTAATTGGGCCACATTTGCAATGTTTGCTGGACACTACCTCTACTACTATTACTACCACTACTACTACTACTATTACTATAATTCTGTTACTATTAGTACTACTACTGCTATCATAACTATTATTACTACTATTACTACTACGACAACTGCTATTAGTACTATTACCACTACCAATGATACTACTATTACTCCTATTACTGCAAGTGCCTCTATTACAACTACTACTATTACTACTTCTCCTAATACTATTACTACTAATTCTACTACTATTCCTACTACCATTACCAAAAAGGATTAGCAATAATGATGATAAAAAATAGAGAGTAACAATAATAATGATTATGATGATAACAGTAATAACAGTAATGATAACAATAATGATAATGATAGCGATACTTATAATACTGATAAAAAAATATAATGATAATAGTTATAATACTGATGATAATAGTAAGCTTAATGATAATAGCAACAACAGCAAAAATAACACTAATATAAATAGTGGGAATGGTAATACTAATGATATTAGAAAAATAGAAGGAATGCTATTACTGCTAATGATGATAATGTTGGTATTCAAAATAATAATGACCGGATTCAAGATAATGCTGATATTATAATGATATGATAAAGATAATATGATAATATAAATGGTGATGATAATAATGAAGATAATTATGATAATGATAACAATATGATATGAATAATGATGATAGTAGGGGAAATAATGAGAATAAAAGATAAAACACGAAAGTAGGAAGGAGAAGAAGAAGGATAGAAAGGGAAGGAGAAGAAGAAGGATAGTAAGGGAAGGAAAAAGAAACGGTTTAAAAAGGGGGAGAGGGGAGAAAAAGAAAAGGCAATATAATGTTAAAGAGGGAAATGAGAGGAAGAAGAAGAAGAAGAAGAAAA
>NW_020872583.1:0-5000 GCF_003789085.1 Penaeus vannamei
TATATATATATATATATATATATATATATATATATATATATATATATATATATATATATATATATATATATATATAATATATATATATATATATATATATATATATATATATATATAATATATATATATATATATATATATATATATATATATATATATATATATATATATATATATATATATATATATATATTCCATTATATATAAATGTGATAATGTATGTATATAAATACACACACACATACACACATACACACACTCACACTCACACTCACATTTACACTCACATTCACACACACTCACACTCAATCACACTCACACTCACACTCACACTCACACTCACACACACACACTCACATGCACACATAATCACTCACACTCACACTTTCACACTCACACACACTCACACTCACACACACACACACACACACACACACACACACACACACACACACACACAAAGAAATTTTCCAAAATTGTAAAATGTAAGAAATACATGCTATCAAAATGGATGATGGTTATTATGAACCTGAGGTGCATACTCATTATTGATTTCATTATTAGTATCATTCTTGGTATTGTTGTTGATGCATTTATTAATACTGTTATCTCGAGTCCTTATCACTTTTATCATATTGTAGCAAGTATAATCACTATTAAATTTTCATCTGTAACTGAAGGGACTAGAAAAACAAATATAAGCTTTCTTTGTCTTTATATTCATCAGCAATATGTGCTTCTACAATTGGACAAAATTACATTTTTTCTCAGAGTATAAGAAATAGATGACTGTAATAACATGACTAGAATTAGTTAAAAGACAAGTATCACTAACCTGTAATTCATTAAATGTGTATGGGCACTTCTTTGAAAGAACTACATTTTATATGGACGGATGTACTTTTATCACAGAAAATAACAAACACTTTTCAAGAGCAAATACCATCTAGCACAGGGGGTTCTTAACCTGGGGTCATGGCCTGTTTCCAGAGGGTCTGTGAGAATCAGATAAAAATTAACATTTGTATCAGCATATTTATTTAGATTGTTTACTTTAAAGTTTATCAATGCTTTGTGTATCTCCTGTATGCATGCGACAATCAAATCTCAATTAATAAAGTAGCTACATTATACAAACTGCATGCAAAGTAGTGTTTGTGTGAATATTTCCAGGGAAGGGGGTCCACAGCTTTCATTGGATTCTTAAAGGGGTCGATGACTCTAAAAAGGTTAAAAACTTCTGTGGCAGATCTGATTTATGTTTATGCAATTTAAATACGATCACAAGATATACAAAATATACTTTTCCTATTACAGAAATGCATTTTAATGTTCCAGCAAAAAATAGATAGCCTAACACACAAATAACCCTCTTCTATAAATTAAATTAACATACAACTCACTGTATTATCACTCTTCTTTATCTGCATGACTAGAAAAAAACATATCTTCAGATTTACTTGGATAGTAATTCAATGACAAAATGTTCAAATTCACTGTGAATTACAGGAACAGCTCTTACTTTTGTTGTTGTTTTCTTCCTAATACAGTCCAAGATTTATATAATGTTTTTAATATTATAATGGTGCCAGTTCAACAAATAGTGAAAATACAGATTTTTTTGTTGATATGTTTTATAAGAAATATTGGGGCAAATCATTTTATGTTACCAATACCCCTGAAATACCAACGACACCTTATATACTCTATGAAAAGCATATGAATATATATATCTATACATAAATATATATATAACTGCACATGCATACTACAGCTGTCTTGGGGTGTACTGATGGCGTAGTTTACTAAAGGGTGTCAAGAGAGCTGGCAGGACTGTTCTTCTGTGACGACGAGACAGCACCTCCATGAAATTGAGGTGATCACCAGCACGCCATCCATTTATTGATACAGTCTACAGAATAAAGAAAGTATTTATTTCACTGAAAAATCAAATCTGATTTTTCATCAAGCATAGCAGAAAATCTTAATACCTGAGGACAACATATTTCATATAGAACAATGATTGATTACTATTTCTTTACTCCTATCATATAACACTTAAAACACAAAATTCAGAGTAGTGAATATCATTGGTCTAGACATACAATAAGATTAGAATGTGCTTTAAAAATTATCCTTAAAATGTCAAATAAAAAAACAATGCGAGCACATTCATAAAACAACAAATTGATCACATTTGTTAGTACGATCTTTTCTACACCTGTGTATTTTATAATGCCACAATCACTGAAGCATTTCATCATCTACATTAATTTCACATAATCTTACCTGCAAAACAATAAGTGCCTTAGGTGAACCTGCATGCTTGTTGATCACACTCTGAATATGCCTGAGGAGAGCTACTACAAAGTAAACAGCATAATCAGGACCTTGGAGTAACACCAGCAGGAGATAGTGGCAGATTTCATTCCAAGTCAAAACTCCGAGGAATATACACCGCACCCACTCGCCTACAACACTCCAAAGGCAGGTGGCACTTTTCTGTGAGGATGAATATGGAAACTGAATATCAAATTTTTATATATTTTTTACTTTTACAACTCATCTTTCACAGTGAACTGGTTGTGTGTTTTGGTTACACATTTTGAAACCCATGGATGAAATTTATTCCTAAATGATACAAACACTAATATGATATCTGATTACTTGTCTTGACAGTGACAAGATATGTTAAAGTGTTACAAATTAACATGATCTCCCACAACATGTCTTTTTGCATCTATACTATTTGAAATCAAATTATCTTCATTCTTCGTGCTCATAATGTGCCATGTTGAATTCCTTTGTAATATACTTTAACTACAACTGTGGATATTTTCCTAATAACTGCTGAAAAATTACATCACAAATATTATTACAATATCATAATCAATGACACCACATTTATGTAATGATACAGATATGTAATGAGCACACTGAGTGCCAGATTTTTGTCATGCTTTCATTTTCTTTTTTTAACTTCCATGACTGCTTGTAACACCCCAACAACTTCTTTCATTCTGATCAACTTGAATTAACATTGAAATATCAAAACCTGGAGAATGGCTAAACATGAATTGCTAAATTAACTGAATTACAGCTGATCCCCTTGTTTGCCCTAATACACTCCAAATAATCCATATTCTGTCAACAAAATATTTTCTAACTTCAGCATAGTAAACAAAAATCGATTTAAATTTAGTTTACTGAACTACAGCTGATTAACTTTACTTCATAACTTACTAAATATGCCTGGAGACAAAGTTCAAAAGAACCACAGCCAAAATTTTCTTAGAAACTTCAATGATCCAACACACACTGTATCATATTGCTATTCAAGGTTTCCAGTATCTACTGTATCTCAAATCATGTTTTATATGACACACTCAATTGCATGGCCTATGACCTGTATATGTAGCAAAGAGTTACGTTGGTAACTGAGAGTGAAGGCTTACCATGGAAAAGTTCCATCTGATTTTGCTTAGGCTTTGGTTTCTACTTCAAGGACATCTAGAGCCATACTGAAGCATAGGGTTCAACACTACAAAGATGACCCCAGATTCTGGCATATCTACATTTCCTGATCCTGAGACTGCTTCTACATTTATCCAAATACAAATAAAAACTACACTTTATTGTTCAACTGTATTTTGGTGCACGGCTTCTGAATGTATAAAATGCCCTCATTTTCATTTTCAGTAATTTTTCTATTTAATAAACATGACTCAAATAAAAAGATGCTTTCATACATCACCATCACCTCAAAAACAACTTGCCTGTATTGACATGAAGAGGATTGGGAGCTCGATGCTCATTACCAGCTGAACATTGTGTATGATCCCGGCCAGAGTGACTTCTCCAGGAAGAAGTTCATGAGAAGCCATCAGTGAGTCAGCAAAGGAAGGCCACATGATGCCCCCTATAAGAAGGCCACTCATGTTTAGGAGGACTGATTGGCATCTGAAACGATTGTTTTCAGATAAAAACTCTGATAACAGAATAATTGATCAAACAAATCTATCAAATAACAGTGGGTTAATAATAACATGTTCCAAAAATGAGAGGTAATGTATAAATTATATAATATGAAATCATTAGAATTACTAAATAGCATTTTACCAGACTGCACAATTTACAAAAAAGAAAAGTAATGTCAATAAAATTGTAAGCTTAATCAAAATGTACTCCAAACACTACAACAAAAATATGTAACATGCCAATAATTATTATCTCAGTGCTGCTGAGGATGGCAAGTCCATAAAGGCCATGCCCACAGTGAGTTTTATTCATTGTGGTTTCAAAGGTGATTCATTGCCAAGGAGTCGGCTCTTAGTACTATCTATCTCATCTGTTGACACTTTTCCTTGATTTTCCGTTGTTTTTTTATTATTATTATTATTATTGCTCAAAGTATTGTTAATAACATTATATTATAAAAATCATTAGGTCACTAATGATGATAGATCAGTACATGTTCTCATCAGCAATGGGTTCAACAAATTTTCTAGTTAGCCAACTCACCTGTCAGGATTTCCACCAAACACAAGAAACAAAACCATGGTAAACCAGTCGCATTTCTCTGCTGTTGACAAGAGTATGGTTGACTGCGTAAACTTCAACAGATTTATGAGATTTTCTTTCACAAGCCCACTGCCTGTTAATACCTGAAGGTCACTTCCATACCTGTAAGAACAGGCACATTTCAAAAACAAGTACCAGTAACATTTTCCCATAACATACTCTGAAAATACCTTATACAACAAGAAATGGAAGAATTTCCAGATAACTAATTGCTCTTATTTCACATACTTAAGTACCTGAATAATCACTAATCAAGATTGTCTTATTTGTTTTTTTTCTTATGCATATTCCTGACAATTACTATACAACCATTTTTAACTGTTAGCTATCTATAAATCTCTTGATGCAACTGTTGAAATTTTCTTTTGTATACTTTTGAACAAGTATTTATGATATTTCTTCATACTGACTGACCCAGC
>NW_020872583.1:10000-12500 GCF_003789085.1 Penaeus vannamei
AATGTTATGATACTGAGCTGGATGTAAGAACAGCAAACCAGACTGGTTTAGAGAAGAGTTGAGAGATGATTCACTGGATCCATTTGGACTAACATTGTATGCTAGTTCATCCTCTTCCTCTGCAAATATCCCTGTAACTATTTCATCATCAAAGTGGTTTGTAATATCTTGTACTGAAGTTTCGAGGTTTTCCTTGATATTAGTTACAATAGCTGGAAATTCTTCACTTGAGGTTACTCTCTCAACAAGACTATCTACTGGATTCTCAGATCTCATTTTTCCTTTCTGTTCTTGCAAATAATCATCAACATACTTCTCAATATTTGTACTAAGATTCTCTCGCATAAACTTTCGCAAGCTCTTGACCAGTTCCAGTTTGTGGAAGGCGGGATCCATATCAGCCAAATAGGATAACATCTCTGAAGTGTTGTCAGCTGTCCCTGCTAAATATATCATCGGGTCCATGTGGGTCAGCAAGTCTTTCACCTGTGCTTTAGAACCCACAGTTGGGTCGTCATGTTTGCTTCTCCTTTCCATGATGTTTCCAAGATTTCAAGTTTTCTTCAAGATGCATACATATCTACTAAACAGGTTGCATTTTGGGTTCATCATCCATTGTTATTCTTTCAGCCTGTAATAAATGAAGATAAGATTACCTTCATATTCTTAAAAAAAAAACTATCTATAAAAATGCAATAATTTAACTGATTAAATAACAATAATAAAAAATAAATAAATAAATCTAATTAAAAAATATAATATAATAACAATAACAATAATAATAATAATAATAATGTTAATGATAATGATGATGATGAAGATAAGAAAAGAATAATAATTTAATAATAGCAATAATCATAACAATAATAACAATAATAATAATAATAATAATAATAATAATAATAATAATAATAATAATAATAATAATAATAATAATAATAATAATAATAATAAAAACAATGAATAGTAATAATAATAATAATAATAATAATAATAATAATAATAATAATAATAATAATAATAATAATAATAATAATAATAATAATAATAATATTAACAACAATAACAATAAAAATAATAATAACATTTTTAATAACATTAATAACTAGAATAATAATAACAAGAATAACACTAACAATGATAATGATAAGGATAATAATTATCATTATTATTACAACTATCAGACTTATATGACAGGAAAACTAGAGCTTAGAGTGTACATATATTCTAAAAATATTAGTCAAGTATCTGTAACATTGAAAAATTATTAGAAATTACAATTTCTGGTGGTTTTCAACCCTGTGTACCACAACATCAAATAGCAAGTGCCCAAAGGACAGAAAAATAAGGGAGATAAAATCATATCAGAACGGAAAACATTACAGGTAAATTAACTTTTGCCATCTTACCGATTACTACCACAAATCAGTACCAATATTGTCATTATTGCCTCTTTATCTACATTAGAGAAAATAATAATCATTATCAATTATATTGTAAAAGTTGACAAGACAACCACATGTCCGCTACTGGCCTCAATACCTTTGGTGCTCCGGTAAAGCTCAACAAATTTTGACATATATTCTGGCAAGACAGAATTTGTAAGCCTCCCTGATTTGAAAACAATGTAAGCACATATCAAAAGCCTGTCTGGCAGTAGTCTCTTGTACAAAAAAAAAAAAAATACATGGAGCTATGGCAATTGTTTAACACTATACTACAGCATTAGATGGAAGAATTTTGGTAATACATCACAGATCATGTTTCAAATGGATTTGAAAGGCATATAACAAACATTATTACAGGTAACCATCCCATTTTGAAAGCCATGGTAGGTGTCTCATAATTTACCTTAAATTACATGTATGATTATTGAAATTCTTAAGGTCATGCAAGTATTATATTTCTCTTAGAACAATTTCACAAAATTATTGTGCACTATATCCAAACTGACTTTAATTAAAACAGTTATCACTTATGGTTATGAAAGCATTTACAACTTCACATAAGAGCTTATCCAGCATAAAATTATTCAACATGGTTATCTTCTAAATTAGTCTTTACTATTTTTACAGTTCATCAAAGTGCATTGGCATTTGCCGAGTACCTAGTTTGTGTTATGAAGCTGTAGTTAAATCATTGCTTACTTAAGTCATCATATTACATATTTGTAGCACTCAGAGTGGCCCTACTGTTATATCTATATATTACTCGAGTTATATGTTCACTTAGAACTTCAATTATTCTTTTAAAAGTGCAAATTGTGAAGGCGTCTCTCACCGATACGTATAACGCATTCCATTGCGTTATTATGTTACTTCGTCTTCGTATTCAATTGATCGTAGTTAATAACAAAATACAAGGGTCTTTTTCATCTACAATATGTTCTACTTGAATTTTAGGGTGGTTTTGGAAAATGTAAGATTACCATCCTATGAATGAGTGTTTTTACCGTTTGTATGGTTATAAATAATTGATTTTGGTGCGATATCTGCGATCC
>NW_020872583.1:17500-30000 GCF_003789085.1 Penaeus vannamei
GTGTTATCCCTCCAAACTATTCAAGAAACCCATTACTTTCGATATCTCCTGTTCAGTCCATCTTTTACATATTCATTTCTTTATTTTTGGTAATGAAATAATTGTAAACATTTGGAAAATATAATGGCGTTTGAAATATTGTCGTATGTATTGTTCTATTTTCCAAATAACATATCAAAAGTTTACCATTATCTAAATAGCAGATCCAGGTATATGACGGAGGAGAGTGAGAGAGAGCAGTTGCTTAGGACAATGCAGAGCCATATATACAGTTCTGGGATAATGCAAAAGAAAGATATTTCCGTCTGACTAGTATTAATATGAATAGTCAGTTCCAACAATGCTTAGGAATTTTATATAGAAAATATGATAAGGAATTAAAATAAAACTATGTGAAAAGATTTCATGATAATTATTTTCGAAATGATGTACGATAACATATTTCTTCAGGCAGATCCAAACTATTCATCAAATCAACAACTCAAGGGGAACAAAAGTGATGCCTCACACTCTCTCCACATGTATTTCAGTCACGATTGCACTTCTTTGCCTGATTTCCGTAATTTCCATCCTCCTTACATTCGAACCATCCTAACTATGTCCTGGTAGTTTGAACATGGGCCTCCTTTCAGGGCAAAAAGGACATGATCTCTCCGAGCCAGGTCTGGCGAGGTGTCACTGCTTTTGTTGTTAGGTGTACATATTATATATGTATAATATATATATAATATACGTGTAATGTATATAGATAGATAGATATAGATATAGATATATACATATACATATACATATATATGTATATGCATATATATTGTGTCTGTTTAACATATGACCAGTAATTATTTTATTATTTTACTTTTACAGATTGGGATTTAAATAATGCTAGACTTCTAACTTGCAAAGAAATACATACCATAAGAAATTTAACAGTCATTGGATCTGGATGGACAAAAACAGTTTACAGGTAGGGGAATAAATTTGCTAGTGATGAAATTTTGCCAAATGTTTTTCATATCATTGATGCAAACATGTATGTCATACTTGAATACAAGTATAGATCATATAGCCTATAGTGAATGTTCATTTAACAATTCTTACTTTCAGAGGTTTAACCTTACTTGCAAACCCATTCCTACCAAACCTCACTTCTCTCTTAATAATTGTACTGGAACTGTTTCTATCCCCCTTACTGATTGTACCATACATGACAAGAACTGGTCAGACTGAGAAAATTATGTACTTACCCGCCTTGCTGATCATAATGCAGTACCAGTACAATATTACACTATTCCTCCTAGAGTCCAGCGTAAGTCCCATGTCAGTATTGCCAAGATTAGCTCCCGTAGACATGACCTCTCCCAAGAAGTTTATATTGGTGGATTGTCCTACCATATCGACCCCTTCCCCACCTTTGTCAGAAATGTTGGTGTTTTGGCCACCGAGCCAAACACTGTCGCTCCACAGCCCACTCCCCTCTATTTGCCCAACCTGGTCATGACCATTCAAATTGCCCTGCTAAGTCATGTATATGTACCAATTTTGGTGACTCCCATAACATATTTTATAGGAGCTGCCCTGCCTAAAAGCTCAAATGTGAGGTAGCAGTTCTCAGATTCAAACTAGGCCTCACTCTACGTGAGGCTAGACAGGAAACACAACTACAAGGTTTTTCTCTCTATTCCAAAACAGTCCTTCACTTTGCACACCCCCAATTTCCATAAGATGTTTCTGCATTTCCCCCAGTATCTCTTCCCTATACCCTGAACCATCCTACCTCTAATCTCCTTATCCCCTAAGTCAAATCCCTTTTCCATAGTAAATCTAGTTACTCCAATCTCTACCACTTTTCTGATACCTACCCTTCCTTCCCCTCACTTTATCCATTGCACCAGACAACCTAAACATTCTACTCCATCTTTGCCTTCCACACCCTCTCCTTTTCCTCTGTTAACATCTGTCCCCTCTTCTCCTCCTCACAAGAGATCCTTTGTTTCTCAGACCTTCCTACCCAAATCCCCTCCAGAAACTCTTGAAGACAACCAGAAATTCTTAGACGTGACCCAAGAAAATTTTCTGCTCCCTCATCCACCCTCCAATCCTTCTATTCCTTGTCTTTCTATATTCAAAGTATTTACCAATATCAACCCTCCTCCCCCACAAGTTCCCCCTACTCCCTTTCCTCATACTCTTTCCCAACAAACACCATCCTCTCGTCATGTACACCATTCCCTTTTCATTCTCCATTATCTTCACCTCTCCCACCTGGATACTCAAGTGAATCCCGTATGTCGCAACAGTGTCCTTCTCCGGATTCCTCCCCCTCCTGATGCTCTTCCTGATACTTCCCCAGTCCCCTTATCTTATTTCCCAGACTCTTCTCCTGCTACTTCTCCAACAACCAACTCTACCCTTATTACCCATTGATTATTTCATAGCAGCTCTTTTACCAGTTTTTCTATAAAGCAATGTTACTATAGCTTCCCCAAACATAAATGCACACTATTCCATCCAATCGACCAATACCAATAGTCCTTTCCTTTATTAATCTCCGATTTACTTCATTTGCACCCCCTCTTTACACGTTTTCCCCATCATACTATTCTGTAGCACTATAACCTTTGACATTTAACACTCTTTATACAAATTGCTAACTCATTTACCCTTTTCAGAACAATACTTTAATGTAGTGCTATATGTCCTTAGATGTCAAGCACATTTATTTGTTTCAATCATTAACCATTAACCATTTCAGAGGTTTATATGGAAATAGTGCAGTAGCGTTAAAAACTGTGCATAGTTCTGGTCACGACATGACTAGTTGTCAGGAAGAAACTAGTGTCTGCTATCATCGTTGTGCCTCAAAGATAATCAAGGAGACAGCACTGCTTCGTGAACTTAAACATCCAAATGTTTTAAAGGTAAAGGCTTTCAGTTTTTATCCCCTACTTCTACTATTACTGTTGTTGATGTCATTATTAATATCATCATCATTATCATCATCATCATCATCATCATCATCTTTATCATCATCATCACCATATAATTATTGCTATTTTTTTTTATTTTACGAACTTGTCTCTTACAGGTATTGGGGGAGTGCTTACCAAATGAAGATTATTCCCCAGGACCTCCTGCAGTAGGAGTTGTTGCAGTGATAACAGAACTGGGTCATCCTGTGGACATGATTGAAATATTGCAGATGGACTTTGAAAGCCGTTTGAAGGTAGGATCTAATCACCAACATTTGAAAAAAAACATTATGTATCTTGGTAAAGCAGATTTGACATGTCATGAGATAAATAACAAAAATTATCCAGCGACTTCATATTGCACATATATTTTGTTTCATTCTTCAGCTAGCATATGATGTAGTCAGTATACTGCAGCATCTAGTCCACTCTCCCCTCGGCTCTCTATTAATGAAGGACTTTCGACGGCAGCAGTTTGTTATTGTTGGTGACACCCTAAAATTATCTGATGTGGATGATATAGTTCTTGGAGACCCCAAGTGCACTCATGATAAGGACTGCATTCTGGAGATCAGCAGTGGTAAACATGTTAAATCATATTGTAAGTATTTGATATTTCAGAAATGTGATGCCACAATATTTCATACTAAAGCTGACATTATAGAAGTACATCAAGCATAGGTTGAGATTGAGTAGGTCAGCATTTAGGGTCTTTGGTGTTTTAGGAAGTAATTTGAATATAGTTATCATTGACATGATGCTTCTAGATCACTTTGAAATACTTTTTATGATTAGCCTGTATTTTTTGTCTGAAACTTTGATGGTTCAGAACATCCATTGGTCTGATGCCTGTCTGGTCCCATGCTTGCTGCACTGCTCAGATTCAGTCACTATATTCTATGTATGGAAATGAATATTTATCTAGGTTGAAGAAGTTTTACACATAAACCTGCAGAGACAGTTAGGTTACCTAATTTGTATAAACAGAATAAATGTCAACTAATACAATTCATTTAGCTGTCAATCTGTCTTGTAAGACTGAATTCAGAGGAGTTAAATTCCCTTTGTGATTTTTTTTTTTTTCAGTGCCATGTAGTGCTGGGAAGTGTAAAGGCTACAATAGCCTGAGTAATGCAATTCAAGCTGGGCAACATTTCATGCGTCTGCTGATCCCCTATGGAAGTCCGAAAGCTTTAGAAAATACAAGTTCTGATATTCTAAACCGTCTTTTGGCTGGAAATTTATACTCTGAAGAAGTTTATTCAGAGATTCATCGGTTAGTGAGGAATTACTCTTCTGGAAATTATCTTAAAGATACTGAGAAGGATATGATTAAAGGTAAGCTGCTGAAAGAGTAAAATATGAAATACACATTTCTTCTATCAAATGATTACACAATAGATCAAGAAAATATTCTGAATATGTAGGAGTTAGATATCATAATATGATTAGATATTTATGTATGTATATATATATATATAAGTATGTGTGTGTGTGTGTGTGTGTGTGTGTGTGTGTGTGTGTGTGTGTGTGTGTGTGTGTGTGTGTGTGTGTGTGTGTGTCTTTGTGTTTGCGTGTGTGTACAAACACATTCTGAATATGTAGTAGTTAGATATAATAATATGATTAGATATTTATATATGTGTGTGTGTCTGTGTGTTTGTGTGTGTACAGACGTATTCTGAATATGTAGTAGGAAGATATCATAATATGATTAGATATTTATATGTGTGCATGTGTGTGTGTCTGTTTGTTTGTTCACATACAGATACATATATATATACTTACGCATACACACAAACATACATGCATACATACATACTTACATATGTGTAAATAATTTTTTTCTTTTTATCACAAGATTATGTTGCATACCCTGGTGAAACAATATCAGAAGGCGACTTTTCATGTCAGAAGACAGCTGCTTGGGGTTGTATTCAGTCAGTATCCTCACCAGCAGAAGGTGCCTGGCTCTGCTCTCAAATCCCAAAGTGTGAGGCATTTATCCTCATTGATCAGAGGTCTTGGACAGGTAGGCATATACAATTCCTAAGTTGTAGATCTACATGCTTCATCTGTATTATTGTGTGGGGAATTATCTTAGTAATGGTCACATTAATGCAGCTGAATTGTGATAAAAGATATCTTTCCATTTTCAGGCCGTCAGATTGCAGTCTTTAAGTCATCACTTAGGAATATCAAAGAAAATAAGGAGCATACACTTTATATCCGTCGAGGGCAGGGCTGATGAGTAGGCATGTTGTGATCTATAATTGTATAGATATAAAAAAAAAAAATGATAATGACAAGTTTCTTCCCATGTAATGACTTCCTTAGCTTTAATTAGACATTGAAAATGTAATCATCTTTATTTAGGTATGAAATACCATGCAATGATATGTTGTGATTATTGTGATGAATGAGAATATGTGAATTCCAATAGTCTTACTTTATATAAATGTAAGAATAGGGTTGTTTTATATAGGTCTTTATATATTTTATACATTTTTATTTTTATATTTTACAAAAAGTGAGCTATATATCCAGGTTATGATTTCTAATAAGTTCAAGTTACTAGTTAAAACTGTAACCAAGTGCCATAACTGAAGTTAGAATAGAATATTAGTTTTATTTTTTAAGTGGAGAGATGTCTTTTGTTTTATGCGTTTCATATGTTCATTCAAGAATTATTGAGAACAGGTAGAAAACTTAGCATAAGTTTTTAGTTTAGTAATAGCATTATTTGAATTAGAATTTTTTTACTTTGTGTTACACAAGGCAATGAGTAACATAAATGATATGGAGAACATAGACATATAGCATGTCAAATTACGGCTACCCTATCCATATATGATAAATATGATTGTTATGATCTTGAAAAGAGGAATATCCTTCTAGTCAAAACCAAAGTAAATATTATATTATGTCATCCATCAAATGGTATAGCACAATACTTGTCATGAAAGATCTTTTGTTGTGGAAAGACTAAAGTGATTTAATTTAGGTTAGTGTTTATTTAGATAAGTCATATTAATGTGTAATTATTTATAATAAAAGTATTGAAAAGTGTGAATAAGTTAATATCTTCTCCCTTACTTTACATAAGTCATATTAATGAGAATGTAATTATAATAAAAGTATGAAAGTTTAAGTACTTCTTTCTTTTACCAATTAACATATTTACTGGTGAGTTCAATAGATTTAGTGTTTTCTTAAAACTGGTATGTAACTTACAAGAAAATATCACAAATCATAGTTTTACTCTGAACTGAGAACAAATTATTTAATTACTTGTTTCCATCAGCAGTACATTATTTTATAAGCAGTTACTATGACAGTGATGTTTAGTTTCATTTGTGTCATTTTTACCCATGATTTTTAGGGCTATAAGAAATTCTAGAAAGAATTGTTATGTTTTGCACGTGTAATTAACATTCACTACGCCATTTTATTCTCATTATTACTATTACTTTGCTGAATTACAAAATACTATTGAAAATGGAATGATATATAAAAGCTCAAAATCCCTTCATTAAAAAAGTTTTTCTACTAAAGTTACAGTAATGCTCTTGTTTTCAGGTCAATCTTTTTTACTCTGCTTATATTGTTTTAATAATAATGGTAATGTGATAAGTGATTGATGAGGGGTATTCTCATTATTTGCTAAGAAAAATGGGTTATACATCAACTCCTCACATACTCTGTTCCCTACTCAAATCGTAATCACATGGCTATCAATATTTATTTTATGTTGCCTATTTCGCTTAAATTGTCCTATAGGTGTGTCTGTTGTCTGTATATTACCACTTCATCATCAACGTTATTATGATTGATACTTTTATTATAATTCTTGTTCGGTTGTTGTTATTATTTCCCACTGATTATTTTTATTGTAAATATTTTAGAGCTCTATTACGCAGTAGTAGTGAGTAAATATCAAAATCAAATCATTATTACTATTATTCGTCGTTATTCACTGCCCCACTTTTTTGAGTGATATTATTCCACTCGATAAATCCGCAACGAATGAAGACCACTAAAGTGCTAAGATAGCTTCTTGTTTAAGTTTACTTTTCTTAATTATTTATCTGAGTGACCCCATATTAGTCTTCCATCTTATTTACTTGTTGTCATATACTTTCCTAATTTGTTGACCTTTTTGATTATCATTATTTGTAGTTTTTGGTATGTTTTTTGTTAGTAAGAATATGCACCCAATAAAAAAGTGCTTTTCTTTGTTTTATCATATTTGGATGGCTTACTATTTTCCCTGTTGCTTGAATAATATGAGTTGTATCAATCTTAGTATATATATTATCATTATTTCGGAAAATTAGTAGCTTGTTGGCAGGTTTTATCAATTTATCACTCGCTGAAGTTTTAGAGATAGCATCTCTTGTCTTTCACTTATTATCTATTCAGTCATTTCTTTAATTTTGTTTTCGATTTTGTTGTAATATTAGTTGATTGCTGTATTTTAGCGTTTAAAACAGTCTTTTATTAAATTCATCCTGGGTTTAATCTTCATTATCATTATTCATTTTATTGTTATTATTTTTCAGCTTCATTATTATTGGAGTTTACTATCATTCATCACTATTATTACTTTTACTATTAATTATTATATTTACTCTTCTATAAGTTAGTATCCCTTATCTATATTTCCTCTACGTACATCTACTTATTACAATCAGGATATCATTCCCGATTAAATAAAATCTGAGTATATGAGAGTCTCTCTCACTTTAACCTTAAATTAGGATTATGTATAATTAATAGTACTATTATATTCATGACTTATTATATTATTATTTTTATCATTATCGAGATTATTATTATATATAGTGTGTATAAATCCTGATTGCATCAATATTTTATGATTAACTGTTATACTGTGTGTAATTACTCTCTCCGAGTTGTACACACTCTTAATATCCATGAATACCTTAAATTATCTATTAAGTGTGAGTCACTACTACTGATATGTATATCGCATTTATTCCATCTCTACTTTATCATTATATATTACTATTTGTTGTGTTTCGTCATTTTTAATCGATACTTTATCAGATACCATTTTGAACCATTATTGGGCTAGACCTTAATACTTTTAATTTGTTTGCATATTTTAGTGACTTTATATTCAATAATATTTTAATATTGGATTATTTTTGAGCTGATAAATTATTATCCCAATTATGATCATTATATCGAATTTAATTTAAATCATTTATAATTGATTAATTATTTATCACTACTTTTTATTGGTAGCTATATGTTAGTTACCATGCATATTCATTGTAAATTAGATAATTTTTTATTATAATTGTTATTTTATAGATTGCAAGTATACAATATATATTAATGTATGAAATAAATGTTTACTTTGATTCTATTAAGTTTCCTCATAATTTAGTACATGTTATATCGTATATGACTCAGTTTGATCTAATTTTTATTTTGAATGTAAATTTATTAATATTAGATATTATTAATTACATAAAATCAGATTCGTAATATTATTACTCTTATTACGTTAGTTTTCTACAGATCGTGCAATATAATTATTTTTGTATTAGTATTACACTTCTTATATAAATATATATAGTTATTATTAAGTTCTAAAAGACTCAGAGAATCTTGCTATTATACTGTTCTCAAATCTAACTCGATCTTTGTGTATCATGCTTTCCTGTTATCTCACAGTCATTTACCCTATGCTTATTTCTCTAAATCGATCTCCATTGCTTCTACTCTTCCCATATCTATTTCTAATTGGATTGATCAATTAGTATTATCCTTACTTAATATTTTTACTTTTTTATCCCATTTGATGTTTTTTAATTGATTTATTATTGTTAGTTTGTTTACCATTTTTAATTTGTTTATTATTATCATCATTATTATTTTATTATTAACCTATTATTATTATTACTAGGTATCATTATATTACCTATTATATTCAGATATATTTTTACCATTATTAATTATAAATTTTTTATTGCTATTTATTGGCATTATAATCGCTGATCCTCATGTTGGGTTTCACTCGAATTATGTGGAACACTCATCAGTCCCTCTCCTGATCCTGAAGTAGCCGTCCTCCGCCCCAGTGCGCGCCCCACGGTTTATATATCAATTCTCAACTAATTAATTTTCATCTACATTTCATGATCCACTGAATTAATTAGTTATTTATCTTCTCTTCCTGTGGTCCTCTTATTCATTCTTTTGTCACCTCTCGAATTGGTTTTAGTCCCAACTATTAGTAGTCTGCACACGTGGGTTCGTGATCTAATCTGTCACTTTCGCACTATTATGTTAGCCGTGTATAGTATTGAATATGATATTATGGTAGTGTGTTAGTCTTGTATTATTAGCTTTGTAAGGTTATAGTGATCCAACTTATATACTGTTCATTTTAAATTGTAATACTTTACATTTATTTGATAATGAATTATGATAATATTATAAGATTCGTGTTTATTTTAATTGATTCACCTATTCATTATTTTTTGATATACTACGTATTGAAAGCTTTAACATTATACCTTACCCTAATTTAGTTTACCTGTATAATTATCTGAGTAAATGTGCAATTATCGATTTGTGCAATATATGCATAACACCTATGCTAATGACTATTTAATATAACTTATTTTTACTAACCTATACTAATTAAACTGCTATTATTAAGATGCTATATCTCGTGTATCATTATTAATTTTTCACATATGTAACATAAGTGATATATTCAAACTATTCCTACTCAGATAATAATTTAATAATATTATATTTAACTAGTGATTTAATTTTCATTATCATTATACATTTATTTAGTTTATTAGTTTTTTTCAATGTATTTACTATAATACTATATTTATCTAGTCTCTATGTATTTTAAAGTTTTAGCTTGCTAGTAGTATATTACTCCTCTAATATATCAGTTGATGATATTGAATTTAGCCATTATCCCAAATCTAGATGATTATCAAATACATAATCTCTGTATTTTTATTTTTGAATCATTGATATGAACTATTTGTCAAATATATAACACCAAATTTATTCTACATAAGGCAACTCCTATTTACTCTTTTTTTTGTCTTTCATCAGTCTTTCCCGTATGTATGAGTGCGATAGATTATTGCCAACTTTATGCTTATCTATCTGAACACATATACTGATCCTCACAATTTCATTTATTACAGATCTATCGCAATTTCCACCAGATCGATTGCATCATCTCTTTTTTCCGGCTGATTCTCCCATCTTGCGAGCACCTCTCGTATATAATTAGAACCAATAATTAAGGCCAAGCAGTTATCCTCAAAAAAGAAAGAGACAAAGAAAAGATTAAACTTAGAGTTAATCGCACTGAAAAGATATGGTGACATGATTTTCTCAATTGTATCGTTGCAATTAAACCGGTTTATCAGTCACGCATTGTGCGAGAGTCAACATTCACGGAATATCAGGAATTCCCATCCGCCTTCATATGCCAGTGTACCTCCATGAAGATATTCCCTGTAGTTTATATGTCGTTATTGGTTGTTTGCTGGCTGAAAGACGCACGCATTCCACTCCACACCCTATTGAAACAAAATTCTTAATTAAATGCGCCAATTAAACGTGAGCAAAATTACGTGTCTGTTCGTTTGTCTAGCATTTTTCAAACGCGGGAAATAATTTCGATGCAACCGCCGTTAGAGTCGGCCTTGTTTTGCATTTTGGGTTGAGAGAACGGAGAGACAGAAGGGAGATGACTGTGCGAGAGAGACTGAGCGAGAACGCGTCGAGAGAGAGACGTGAAATTATGATTGAGAGAGAAATGAAATTTTAAAGAGATGAGTATGATTCGAGAGAGAGAATGATGCGTATCGGAGGATGAGCTGCTGTGGTGTGTGTGTGTGGCTATGGTTGGTTGTGGGTCAGGGTAAGAGATGCCGCCGTGCTGCTAGTGCCTGAAAGTACGTCATAAACCTCGGAAGGTGTAGCTAGCGGTATGGGATGGTGTGTGGGGGTCGTTTTCCCGTTTTCGACCAGTGGCTTGCAAACATGAAGCTCTTCGTTGCTAGAGTGCAAATTTCGTCGGTGTGGTGTGGTTGCCGTAGTATCCGCCGACTGTGGACGTACTCGCTGAACGTAGGTCTTGGCGCCAATGTCTGGCATCGTGTCACACTGCTGTGTGTGCTGCTGTGGCTGGTGTGATGGTGGTGTACGTGTGTGCCCGTAGTGTTGGATGAGTGTGGGAGTTGCTAAGTAGAGTTCGCTTATTTGTGGATGTGTGTGGTTGTTGCGTTGTGTTGTGTAGGGTAGTGGATGTGTGTGCACCGGGTTGGTTAGTCGTGCCGTGGCTCCAATAACACTTAGGTTTTAGTATAGGCCCGCCTTAACGACAAGTGGTCCCGACACCGGAGCTATTGGGTGGCTGAAGGATGTGATGTTGTCGGCAGGTATATCTTCGGATCCAGTCTTGCCATGATTACAAGATTACAACATCTCAGAAATCCGTAGCAGGAAAAGAGAGCCGACGGAGAAAGGTAGAACCAGGAAAAGAGGAATGAGGTGGGCTTCCGAAGGCGCAAGCGAGGGAGTTCGGGAGGTATCAGAGCCTGTGAAGAAACGATTTGACGTGGCGGGAATGGATCGCACTAGTTCCAGAGCTTAAAGAAGTCAAATGATAAAAGGGTGACGATTAACCCACTTGTATAACTGTCGCCCCACTCCTCAACTTGTACCTACTCCAAGGATAATGAGCTCCTGATAAACTTCTCAATCCAATCACTGACTATTAATAATGTAGGATTTCATATAAACTTTATATACGATTGAGTTAAAATGGAACTAGTTTACTGCTGATGCCCGTCCTTTACTACTGTCTCCACAAGATAGATTATCAAACCTGATCCTTCCAATTAACATAAACCAAGGATAATTCAGTGGCAAACCCTGCCAGGCAAATTTCATAGCGACAAAGTAAATAAAACCTGCTCATATCTAATCAAGTTTATAAATATGTACACGGTGTTGGGTGACATTCAACATGCCAATTACTTGTGTGGTCTCAAAATAAAATATAGAAAAACAAAAACTCGCACTATGTGCTTCATATCGTATCGAGCGATAACGAGCAGCAACTAGCGACATTAACCAGACAATCTCTAATCTGTCATTTTGAGACCGTGACACTTAAAATTCCTGAGGGCCGAAAACTTGAGAGCGGCGAGGCGGCCTCTGTCTCTGACCATGTTCGCAGGAGTAGACTGTCCCGTCACCTAGGTCAGCTTTTAGATGATGTACTTTGGAGCAGAGACGGCCACACGGAACTATTGCTGCTGGGTAACTGCCTCGTGAGCGGTATTTCGCTTTTCTGCAATGTAAATAAGTCACACAATTCCCTACGGTATTATCCTTGCGCGCCTCTAAGTAGAATGACCTGCTTGCTTCTAGTCTTTTTTATCATTGATAACTCCTCCAGTAGCATCCTTTGTTTAGGTTGAATTAATCTGATATCGTAATTTACTTCAC
>NW_020872583.1:55000-57500 GCF_003789085.1 Penaeus vannamei
TTACTTCCATATCTTTTACCCTTTTATAACGCAGGAATTTCGAGATTTGCTGCTGTGTCCCTCACTTTGATCGCCTGTTCATGAACATTAAATAATTTATTTATCATGATTATTATTGTCACTATTTATATATTCATTTATCTATGTTTTTTTATCATCATTTGTCATTTGACCAATTAAGAAGACGATATTTCGAAAATGCCACGCTAACCACCCATAACAAACTTCATTACCCACATGGGGTTAATTACCCAAATTACCCAATTATGACCGTCTTCGCATGTTTATGGTGAAGCGAAGACGGTCATAATTCATATAAGTGTTTATGGTTTGGACGCAATAACAGTAAGCAAAGATCAATTTCGTTAATGTTTTATAAGGCTTTAATAATTATGACTGCTATCAGCGTCTATGTTATCTCGGTCATTACTGCTCCTATTTTAAAATGTATTTACATATACTGTTTAGCTAAACCATATGTGTCCATAAAAGTTCATATTTTCTTGGTGTGATAACATTTTTTCACGCGTAGTATTTGTTACGTTCTCGTCTTTCATACGTTTCTCTATCCGTCTACATTTCCCCACGGCATGTAAATACAAGGTGGAAATCCACTGTCTTGTATAAATTAGGATATGGAAGCCGAGGATCAAAATATATCAATAAATACGAACATCACTACTGTAGCATTTATAACAACATCGCGACACATTCCTACAACCATTAACTCGACCCTGTTCTTTCAGCGTCCACGTGCGACGGCAACGAAGCGAGCGACGGCGGCGTGGTCCTCGAGGTCGGCCTTGGGGAAGCGAACGAGGAGCGAGGTGTCGTGGGGCACCATCGCAACATCAGGAAGGTCTTCACCAACACGCGGGAGCGCTGGAGGCAGCAGAACGTGAGCGGAGCCTTCGCCGAGCTGCGCCGCCTCGTGCCCACGCACCCGCCCGACAAGAAGCTCTCGAAGAACGAGATCCTCAGACTCGCTATAAAATACATCAATCTTCTCAACTCTGTTCTCGAGTGGCAGCGTCGGCAGGATGACGCGTTTTATCCCCCGCACGACCAGGATAATTGCAACAACAACACCAGCAACAGCAACAACAACACCAGGCGAAACGGGACTGTGCTGAGCAGCGGGAACGGCCAGCGCGGGTCTCCGCTCTCCCCGCGCGAGGCCTGCATCGCAGCATCGACAACCTCCCTCCGCTACCGCCACCACCTCCACCGACCTTCCTCCCCGCAGTCTCCGGAGTCGCCCTCCTCCCCTCGTCCCCTCCTCCCTCCTCCCTCCCTCCCCTTCCTCTTACTCCTCTCCCTCGGTGGCGCTCCCCCGCCCCTCGCCCATCCCCATCACGCACTACTCCATCCCTTCCTCCACCGCCACACTCACTTCCCCGGCCACGTCTCCGCGCCCGCACGCCTCCTCCACGACGTCGAGGGTCATCTCCCCGCCTCCCGAAGAAGGCCCGCAGAGCACGGCGGCGCGATTTCACCCTTACGTGCTGGCGGTGCGGGTGCGGCCGGGCCTCACGCTCCTGCACCCTCAGGCCAAGTGAAGTCGGAGAGGAATCTCAGCTTTTACCGAATGTTATTACTCTACGTCTGTGAAACTGCCAGTATATATTAACATTTACGTTCATATGTAAATATAATGATGTCCAAAAGTCTCTATATAAAAAAAAACAATCCAAAAAATAACATAATATAGTAGTATCATGACAGCAAAACAAAATATAAATTTTCTGCTTTGGTTGTGTTGAAAAAAAGAATCATTACCGCCGTTCAGATATACTGTACAACCAACGAGTCGTGAACTTCCTTGTGATAATCGGAATAATGTTATTGTTTATGTAACCTTATCTACGCTCGATAAGAGTAATACGTCTATAGTGATACCTCTATCCAGGTGAGTAATTTATGTTTGCGAACCGATATGGATGGATGTTGTAGATAAATGTTCTGTCTTAAGAATTACTGTGGTCAGTCGCCTATATTATAAACCTGTATACCAAAGAATAGTTTCTTTATTCCATTACACTTGCAGCATGTTTTATACAGTGAATAATATTAATAAAATAATTACAATGGCATTTAAGGATTACTTATATTAATTATAATTGTAGCAGTGATGATAGTAATGGTGATTTTGATAAAAATTATGATAATGAATATGACAAAACAAATGAAAATAACTAGTAGAATAATAATGACAAAACAAATAAAATAACTATCAGAATAATAATAATAACTATTAAAATACTATTGATGACTAGTAAAATAATAATGTTCAAATATTGTCTTAAACTAATGATACTGGTAATAACTATAAAAAAACAATAATATAATTATCATAATAATAATGAAAGTAATAATAATAATAATAATGATAGCAATACAACAGTAATAATGTTAATAACGCAACAATAATGACAGTAATTACGAAATAATAATAAAAAGACGACAAAAAGATAATAGTAACACAATAGTAATGTTATTA
>NW_020872583.1:72500-85645 GCF_003789085.1 Penaeus vannamei
AACAAAAATGTGCAAAAGATCTTTGTAAATACTTCCCGTAGCTGCACCATAATCGATCTAGTAAAATATACGTTTTTCCTCTTTGCCAGAACCAAACACTTATTTTGAATAAACAGAAATCATGCAACATTACATTCTTCTTTTACAGAATGCATAGATTCTTCATCATTGTGTGTGTGTGCGTGTGTGTGCATGGTGTGTGTGTGTGTGTGTGTGTGTGTGTGTGTGTGTGTGTGTGTGTGTGTGTGTGTGTGTGTGTGTGTGTGTGTGGTGTGTGTGTGTGTGTGCGTGTGCGTGTGCGTGTGCGTGTGCGTGTGTGTGTGTGTGTGTGTTGTGTGTGTGTGTGTGTGTGTGGTGTGTGTGTGTGTGTGTGTGTGCGCGCGGCCATGGAAATACAAAGTCACTGCATAGTGACGAGTTATGAAACTATATTTAATTCGTTTCGGTTATTCAGACTGTCCTTTATCTTCTACTAAAATCTGATAGTTTTTCTGTTATTATTCCTTAAGTCTTGGCGTTTTTAGAAGGAGGCGCATCCACATTCGATCAGTTGAGCGAGAAAATACAAGTTCGCTTGTTTCAACTCAAGCAACTACAAGCTAGGTGGTTCCAAAGAGGGTGAATAACAAAAGTCAAAGAACCGACTCTCATTACAGGAGCTGTATATCTGATATTTTGAAGAGAAAAAAAAATCGTTTGGATTAATATCAGTTAATCTTTCTCTTTACTTTTATTTGTTGTTTATGCAGTTTTTATTTTCCTTCTTTTTGTCAATACACGCTTGTTTACAGTGAATGTGTATATGTAGAAAAAAAACATTCTTGTCTTTTTTCACAAAATAAAATCAAAGTTTTTATATGTCATTTTCTTTGTGAAGTAATAGATCATATCTAGGCACGGATTCAATAAACAGACAATTATAATTATTTTAGAATATTAACTGAACGCAAAACCGTGGTCGGGTTAACCAGGCCTCAACAATGTGTGTATGTATTGTGTGTGAAAGAACTGCAATTATACAGTTTTTAACGCTTTAGTTAGAATCTTTTGTTTTATATTTCTTATACATTTTGAACCCCTTCGCACACAAAACGCCATGCCATGTAGTTGATAACTAAAACACACACACACACACACACACACACATTATATATAGATAGATAGATAGATAGATAGATAGATATAGATATAGATATAGATATATATATATATATATATAATTATTTATTTTTATTTTTTCATAGATGATGGGGGCTTCAGTGAATCGACTAATTGGGGATGTTTATTAATTTTGGAGATACTTTTACTAAAAAGGGTAATAACTGTAGAAAGGGAAGACAAATAGTAATGTTTATGATAGGAAATATGTATTGTTATTCAAACGGTGTCTAATCCCTAAGCCAGAGGTGACGTGTTCACATGTAACGTCTCGTTTTCTATCAGCTGGTTCGAGGTTGCTTCATTAGCCGTTTCTCAAACATTGACAATATTCGGCCAAACATTTTTCGTCGGGTTTGAGCGACATCCCTCGCTTGGCCATCGAAGGACTTCCACGTGGTGTTAGGTAGGGAACTACTTCGTAACTGGCCTGGACGTGTGTATAGGGCAGATATCCTCATTGTTTCTGGGAAGGGCCAAGGCATAACCGTATACTGATGGGAGGAATTTTTTCTAACAATTCGATATATTTGTCTGAGGCATTTTCCCCGTTTCGCTAACATCATGTAGGAAGATCCACCCCCACATATCGCAGGTCACGCGGCCGCGGCTCGCCGTTTTATAGATAATTTGTCTGTCATATGTGAAATGTAAATAATGATATAGAATCTGAGCATGAAATATGACGTGTATGGCACTGTTCTGTATAAACAAATATCTATACAGTAAATTGAAATAAATTGATTTCTGAAATATTGAAAAGGGCTAACATTTACACCTTTAATTCCCTTCAGCAATGGAGCTTTCCGTGTATTTCCGGTGTATTTTGGTCGTTATGGGTGCCCTCCTCTTCCCACCCTATCTGCCTACACCATCGTCCGGGAGATGCCCAGCTCTCCGAATATATCACCGTTGGAGAAGTTACTTTCCCTCACCCCATTGTCAAAAGTCAAAGTTGGTCCCATATCCATCTGGACGTAAGGGACATGTTTTGTAGAGAAACATGCTCACTAAGCCGTGGGATGATGCGGTAGGGTGACCTGTTCCTTTCTGCCCCGACTTTGACCCTAGCATGCTGACGTCAGCATAACAGTGCTCATTCACAGCTGAGTCGACTGAGAGGGGCAGCCGGGCGCGAACCCAGGACCATGCGATTGCAAAGCCAGCGCTCTACCACTGAGCTATGCCACCCCATTGCAGCTATCTATTTCAGATTACAGCTTTCTTTGCGTCCATCCTGAAAAAGGTGTCAGCTTGGCAGCCTCGTTTTGACCTCGGATTTTTCATGTTATTATGACGTCTAAGACCATCGGACATGTATTTTTTTCAGCCAAGTGGATATTCAGGAATTGATGAATATTCATGGGCATAAGAGATGAAATATACGACTTCGTGTTATTTTCTACATTATTCCGGGAAATGATTACTTCTAGGATAAAAAGAGAATGAATTTATGTAAAGGTTTGATATGCTAATATCTTCTACACCTACGCACATATTGCATTACATTGCACTGGCAAATAGAAATAAAATGGATAGATGACAATAACAACTGACCGAGAAATCCCCATTTCATTAGAATGAACAAGATATACAACACAAGTATTGGGAGTTGGTTCTAAGATTTTTGCTATTCACCCTCCTTGGAACCACCCAGCCAATAGTTGCTTGAGTTGAAACAAGCAAACATGCATTTTCTCGCTCACCTCTTCGAATGTGGATGCAACTCCTCCAAGAAACGCCAAGATTTAATGCATAATAATAGCTGATTATATAATCTTTCGTAACTCATTACCAAGCATGACTTCATATTTCCATAGACGATACACACACACACACATCGATAACGAATCTACATATTCAATGTAACCTAATTGTGATTTTGTTCATGCTCTATATTTAAGAATTAATTTAGCACTGTTTCTGTTTATTCAATATGTGTTTGATTTAGGCATAAAGATAAAAAACTTCATTAGGTCGACTAGCTGCTACTAGATGGTGCAAGTATGAACGGTATTTACAGAGGTCTCAGGGATTTTACAGTTTTAGGTAATTTAGTTACCATACATAAATGTTCACAGCATGAAACTTTTTCATGTTTTAAGAAATATGTATCTATAAATGATACTTCTTATGTTGTAAGGAGTAGGAAATGCCGCCTCCCCATCATAGATGTTGCCATTTGGATAAGCAAACAATGCCAGGATATCGCATTTGAAGAATATCCAACTACAAAGTCAACGATAACTAATATTACATGCTTTGTTCTTTATCACTTATTTGAAGAAATCGAAAGATGAAATGGCTTACTTACTTCCAAAAAATATTCACTAATGCACTTATTGGTTACTTATTTTCGACCAATTACACTCTTTGTTACAAACTACCTAGGGTTTTAGCTTCATTAAAAAAAAAAATACTATTTACGCTATGTTTACTTCGACTGGTTGCCAGAGGTACAAAAGTGGGACCCAGAAAGTGTACTGAAATATAATTCCGCAACTGTACATCTGTTTCTAAATGTTGTCCTTTCACCCAAGGTCACTTTCACCCGGTTCATAATAGGCTAAATACGCGCCTGCTGCGAGCGATTCTGCGCTTATAATGCAAGACAAAAACCACATGGTCAGTACCGATACAGCGGCATACTCGAACCACTCAGTAGTCTAACACAGTCAGTGATATGCAGCATGGACCAGCTTGTCATTAATACAAAAATAATATTTCACATAATCACATTCAAAGTATCTGTAATTTCCCCAAAACTCATAACATTTGGAGGTAACATCCAACTCCTCATTCAAGTATAATACCTTTTCACTAGTCGGCCTCCGACGTGCTATGGCTACTCTGCCTTGTGTCTTATCCCACGCCATTAATGTCACCATTTTCTTATAAATGATACAAGTTAAAACTTAAACTCGTGTATTTTAGTCTATAAATTTCATCTGCTAATTTTGTTGACTATTCCTAATTAATGACTCATAAAATATGCGTCATGCTAATTTGTATCATAATTATACGCTTGTATAATTATTTGTATTTGCATACTAATGAAAACATGCTTATATCAGTAAGCTTTACACGTGTCTTATAGCTGATATGAATCACTATCATCATCTTGCTTTTATGAGCCAGCGACCGCGCATTTATGGGAGACAGACAGACAGAGAGAGAGAGAGACAGACAGAGACAGACAGACAGACAGACAGACAGACAGAGACTATTAGTAAACAATTTCGAAATCTTGACCTGAACGTAATATCCAGGAATATATCGAAAATGCTGTCTCAATCAATGTATTTTCTAGAATAAACGCGGTAGCTTTTTTCATTAAGATACCAGTATGATACATATTTATTCTTTCTCAAGTCCATAACACTAGGCAAGAAGCCAGATGCAAAACAACCCAATGCATCAAAATATCACCAAAGTCGTTTCAAATAAACCAAGCCTCATATGTCGTATGGATCATAATTTCAGATACACTATATGCCTCGCGCAATTGAAAGCGTTCCGCTGCCTGCCTTCATCATCCTACGAAATCATACACGTTTTTTATCTTTAAATATACTCTACTAACATTGATCATGTATCAGAAATTAAATTGATACACCTACTGCTAATATCTATAGATAGTCTCGCAGGTCAAACAGGATGACCTCCTTTTACAACATGCTTAGTATCTGAGACAAAAACTAATGATGATTAATGTTCCCACGTCTTCTATTAGTTAATTTCACCCATCATAAGGTAGCGTGGCCGAGCGGTCTAAGGCGCTGGTTTAAGGCACCAGTCTCTTCGGAGGCGTGGGTTCGAATCCCACCGCTGCCACAGATTTTGGTACTTTCCCAAACTCTCTAAGATATTACGAGATGGAAAATCCCATGGCATAAATGGCAATGCTACTGTAGAAGATCAAATCTGATTTCAAAAGCTAAATGGCTATTAGTGAAGATGTAACCGACTTCCACAGCTAATAGCAATTGCAAGAAAGTTCGACAAAGTACTAATATGTCCATCAGCCAAAATTACGTATAAAACTTACTAGGATCACGGCATTAGGAATGCTCTGTTTCATTTCAAGTAAGGCTGGAATAACAAATAACAAATATGTCAACTAATTCTGAAGACGTCGTGTTTGCTGTGTATATGTATTATATATATATATATATATATATATATAATATATATATATATATATATATATATATATATATTATATATATATATATGTGTGTGTGTATGTGTGTGTGTGTGTGTGTGTGTGTGTGTGTGTGTGTGTGTTGTGTGTGTGTGTGTGTGTGTGTTGTGTGTGTGTGTGTGTGTGTGTGTGTGTGTGTGTGTGTGTGTGTGTGTGTGTGTGTGTGTGTGTGTGTGTGTTGTGTGTGTGTGTGTGTGTGTGTGTGTGTGTATGTGTGTAATGTATGTATGTATGTATGTATGTATGATATATGTATGTATATATGTATGTATGTATGTATATATATATATATATATATATTATATATATATATATATATATATATATATAATATATTATATATATATATATATATATATATATATGTATTATATATATATATATATATTATATGTATAAATATATATATATAATATATATATATATATATATATATATATATATCTATATATTATATATATGTATGTATATGAGAAGATCTGATCTTTAGGGCAAATAAGGCCATGCGGAAAGAATCATCAATCGAAAAAATCATCAATATTATTCTTTATACTTTGTGAATGGAATACCAGATGGTTAATACATGAAGGCATAAAATAATCAAAATATCAGTGAATCTAAAAGGTAATTTAACATAAATCCCAGGGATTTATATAAATGTGTGTGTGTGATTGTACAATGAATATCCTTGTATAATAACACATTGTATGAGTGCATATTTTCCTTTAAGATTTTTAGCATCTCAATAGCAAGAGGAATCATATTAATATTTCCTAAAAGCCGAAATATCCTAACATAAACATCCCAATTCTTAAAAATCTACTAATGACATTTGTAATCCAATACCGCGCGACCTCATCTGCCCATCGAATCTTAACATAAACTTACCAATTCCCAAAGACCTGCGAATATGTTTAGACCTTTTAAACCGCATAACCTCATCTGCCCATAAAATCACATGTTAAGAACTATATAGGATCACTTCTAATAGTGTCTCATCACACTATCAAAGACCTGATCACGATGAACACTTCAACAAGTTTTCTGCACTTTGTTTCTCCACACATGGAACTGAGCGATAGGTTATCGTCTTCAAACTTTGACCTTTTGCAAAGTTCACCGAGTCCAAAATCTACTTCTGGTGATTCTCAGATTCTTGCAACGTCAACCAATATGTTATGTGATGGAAATATACTATGCATACACCACATATCGGAATAACCAGCACGGTGTTGAAAGAAGTGCCTGTCGGAGGAAGGAAGTGCGGAAGACCAGGCGGTTTGGCGGTCGCAGGTCCGAGACGCCCTTCGCGAGGAGGAGGCTGGTCTTTGAGCCGGAGAGAGAGAGAGTAATCTTTTCCATAATTCTATAATTCTTTATCACAACTATAATAAACGTATATATGAATAGTTCCCGTTTCGTATTCTCCCAATAAAACATGGCAAAAAAGGCGGTGTATTCCACTTGCTTTGAAAAGAGATTGCAAAAGAATACAGTTAAAATCATTAAGGAGTTGCAGCCGATCTTATTTCCTGAATGATTGGGACTGCGTTCCATTTCTTGCTTATTTAACAAATTGGTGATTTGATATAACGAATAATCAAACAATATCCTTAAGCAAACTATGCTTTACCATGATCCTGCAGCATCGTGTTCCACTAACTGGAGTCGTCTGATGACAATATTGGAAATATCAAGGTGCATAAACCTGGAATTCAGTTACCAAACACGTACTTAGGCATATATGCCTGTGTGTGTATCCATATATCTATCTATCTATATGTGTGTGTATATATGCATATATTTGTGTATATACATTTATATATTTATGTATATGTATAGTGTATATTACAGTCTATAGTTATATATATAAGTAGAATATAGTATATACTATGTATGTGTAAATATGTATACGTAGTATGTATGTGTAATATATATATATACATATGTGTTGTTTGTGTTGTGTGTGTGTGTATGTGTGTGTTGTGTTGTGTGTGTGTGTGTGTGTGTGTGTGGTGTGTTTGTGTATATAATATATATATATATATATATATATTAATATATATATATTATATATATATATATATATATATATGCATATATGTATATATTATGAGTGTTATAATGTATATGTATATATACGTATATAAGTATATATATGTTATATATATTATATATAATATATATATATATATATATATATAATATATATGCATATATTATATATTGTGTGTGTTATATGTATATGTATAACGTATATAAGTATATATATATATAATATATACTATATATTATATATTATATATATTATATATATATATATCATATATTGTATATATTGTGGTGTATATATGTATATGTATATATACGTATATAAGTATATATATTATATATATATCTATATTTTGTGTGTTGTGTATATTATAATATAATATATATATTACTCATAATATATATATATATATATATATAACATATATATGTTATATTATATTGTATATTCTAATATATATATACTATATATCTATATATTATGTACATATATATGTATATGTACATATATATATATACAATGTATATATATATATGTATTATATAAGTATAGTATATGTATATATTATAGTATATATAAGTAATATATATATATATATATTGTATATATAAATAAATATATATTATATTATAATACTATATATTACTATATATAGTTTGTCTAAGTACTATTCATTACTACGTATAGTATATATAAGTAATATATATATATATATATACTATATATATTCTTATATAAATATATGATTAAAACTAATATTATATATATATATACTTATTATATACGTATATTTTATCATATAAATTACTTATTATACTCGCTATTTTCATTATACTAAGCCCATTCTATAACGTTATATCCTTTCTATGTATGTTGTTCTCCTATATGTACATATATCCTTTACAAATATATCCATATATATATCCTTCCTTATAACCTCCCTACTATCCTTAATATATCCTATCTCAACAATATTCATACTTTTTATAATCACACAATTCTGAGACTCATGTTCCTTAAGTTCAGCTTGATACAACACGAATACCTATCATATCATATAAGAGCCCACATTACAATCTTAACCACATCTTCAACCATCCCAATTCCAATCAATACCCCTACCATCTATTTCCTTAATCACAATTACCGCGCGCGCGTCCACATCTGACCCACGAATCACATCAACATTCAATTTCTACCTTTTTCTCCATCACTACCTGAGTCCACACATCACCTTTCATGTCTTGATCCTTCATCTCAAACTCTAATATAAGTCAGATCTTGACTTCTCTGACTGTGACTGCAACACATTCTAATTTCTGCACCTTATCTTTCCACATCATTTTGTGAAGTCATCGAAGCTGATCAAAGCCTGTCGTGAGGCCATATGGATGTTGGATAGTACTAAGCGTACACCTTAAAGAATAACCAGTGTTTGAAAGATAGCGGTCCTGTCGGAGGAAGGAAGAGCGGGAAGACAGACGGTTTGGCGTGCGAGTTCCGAGACGCCTTTCGCGAGGAGGAGGCTGGTCTTTAAGGCGGAGAGAGAGGAGTAATCTTTGCATATTTATTTATTACCACACAACAAAAATAACGTATATATCAGTATTTCCTGTTTCGTCTTCTCCAATAAACATGCTTAAAGAAGCAATGCATTAAAAGGAAATTGCAAATGATAATAATGAAAACAAAGAATCAAACGCAAACATACACACAACACACGATCTTTTACCAGCTTCACCTCATGCAGAAATCCAGCTCTTGACAGAAATTCTTAGTTCCCTTTTCTAAAAACCTAAAAAATTCTATTATCAGACAAAGAGTCACCTCGATGCAATCAGTGTAATAAAAACCCATCTATATTGTTCACAATGCACTGTTATAAAAATGAAGCGCTTCGTTAATTGACACAATTATTTTACTGCATACTATCATTCATTGGTCTTAGATAGCACAAATGACACAATGCTTAGAGTGACAATATTAATAGGAGAGAGATGAAATTAAGATGTTTAGCTCTAATTCCTTCCAGATACCAAGGATCGCCGAGACAGGCAAAAACAAATCGGCCCGCAAGGACATGGCATTTTGCTCGTCCTGACAGAGGCTCGGCTAAACAATCCATCAAAATATGAAGTAAAGAAGTGAAAGAGGGAAGGGTGGAGAAGGTAGTGATGGAAATGTAAGATGAAGATTAAAAGTAGGGGGCGACAGCCCTTGTATTTTTCTTGTGTGTTATATGTTAGGATCGGCCAAGCGACACTTCTTGCGGTTATTAGGGAACGGATCGCCCGGGTAGATTATCTTCGGCTGCTGGACGGCCGACACGTACCTGTTCGTCAATCACACTTATTCGCGTGTGTCCCTGCAGATACAATACAGATACAGACACTAATAAATGACTTAGGATTGGATAATACGGCACCTGGATTATGAACGGGACTTAAAGTAACTGGGCTAAAAAACTTTTGAGGTGATTTTTACAAAAGTAGTGACATACAAAATAGTGTTTATAAACTGAAATTTACATAACAAAATGCGCGCGCACACATGTGCATACATGCATATGAGCTCAAACACAATAGCATGTACGCAAAGGTGAAAGGGAAAACAATCACAATAAGAAATGAAATCAAACCGTTTCGAAATCGAGCTGCCGGACTAAACACCAAATAAAGCGATTGTATTGCATGAACGAAACTATTCTTTAATCTGCAAGAAATTAAACCTGAACATACCTGAAATTGAACAGGCTGTTTAATGCAGACTTTAGTTCTTACTAAAATCAACTGATAAACAATTTAGAGATAAAGCTGCCATCATCCATAACAATGTTATCGAGTATCTGCGAAGGCCAATGAGTGATGCGATAAAAGCATTGTATCACAATTTTACGAAGCGCTTTATTTTTATATATTTTTATTGTAGAGAAATCATCATTGCTTCACAGGTAGCGTGGCCGAGCGGTCTAAGGCGCTGGTTTAAGGCACCAGTCTCTTCGGAGGCGTGGGTTCGAATCCCACCGCTGCCAACAATTTTGGCACTGCACTGGAGCAGTGTCCGGCCCATGAGCAAGAGTTGGGAGGACGCCGCCTTCGCAAATCTCACTCAACTGGCCTAGCCAAGATACAAAGAGTTTGGAACTGACTGTACCTGTGTCCAGCACAGGTACAGGGACAGGCAAAATGGAATCGGCCTGCAAAGACATGGTCTTTTGCGCGCTCTCATAGAGGCTCGGCCAACCAATCCAGCAGAAAATGAAGTGAAGGAGAGAGGGTGGTGAAGGTAGTGAGAAAATGGAAAGTTAAATGGAAGTTAAAGAGTAAAAAGTAGGGGGGCGACACCCAGTGTATATCTCTTTTTCCTTTTTGTTACCATGTTAGAATCGGACCTAACGGTTATTAAGGTCCGGATCGCCCGGGACGATCATCTTCGGCTGCTGGATGGTACTTGTTCGTCAATCACACTTGTCCGCGTGTGTCTCTGCATATACAGTGAATTGTACTACTAATAAATGACTGAAGAATGGATAATACGGCACCTGGACTATGAACTTGGCTAAATAACTTTTGAGATCGGCTGTTTATAAGAAACGGATTTGATATAAAATGATTATACAAATGTAGTGACAAACGAAATAACAAAACGCGTGCGCACATATATGCATACATTTGTGCATACATACATATGGACTCAATCACAAACACAGTAGCATGTACGCAAAGGTGAAAGGAAAACAATCACAATAAGAAATGAAATCCAACCGTTTCGAAATGGAACTGCATGAACAAAACTATTCTTTAAGCTTGGAGAAATTAAACCTGAACACCTGAAAATAGACAGTATGAATAATGCAGACTTTAGTTTTTACTCTAATTGATAAACAATTAGGAGATAATATGTCACCATGTATAACAATGTTATCTAGTATCTACGGAGACCAATGGGTGAAGCGATAAAATCATGGTATCACAATTTTACGAAGCACTTTGTCTTTATCTTTTGAATATAGATATTCCTCTGGTTTTGCAGGTAGCGTGGCCGAGCGGTCTAAGGCGCTGGTTTAAGGCACCAGTCTCTTCGGAGGCGTGGGTTCGAATCCCACCGCTGCCAAGAATTTTGGCACTGCACTGGACTCGTGGTCGGTCCATGAGCAAGAGTTTCGAGGACGCCGCCTTCGCAAATCTCACTCAACTGGCCCAGCCAAGATACAGAGAGCTTAGAACTGACTGTACCTGTGTCCAGCTGACAGAAGCTCAAGTGCGAAAGGAATGCTTCGGGGCATGAATAGCTATATTGTGATGCCTTTAAAGGCATTGCGAATTATCTACAAAAATAACATCAACAATGCATCAGTTCATAAACAGAAACTACATCAAAGAGTTCATCTCATTTACGGTCCCCTCTTATAGTTTAGAGAATCTCTCTTATATATCAAAACAATAAAATTGCTGTATGAAAACACTCAAATTGCAGGTAAGAACAAAGCAAATAAAAGACTATGGTAGACTAAAGCGTTCAAATTGATAAGTTCACTTCGGCATTACAGCACGAAGATCAAGTTGATCGAGCTCTTGATTTCTTGGGATTTTACTGTCTTCGTCTCTCAAGGTTCAGATTTATCAAAGATAAACACCATAATTTCTGGATTCATCATGTTATTTTTCTTATTAGATAACAAAACTTTACAAAATATCGGAATCCCTTACGTGGCGAATGGCGCTTAATAAATATCCTTGAGGAACGCTGAATAATAACGCATTAGTGTATTTTCTCTTGAAAATCTTAGTATCTCAATAACAAGGAGAAATCATATCAATATTTCCTGAGAGCCGAAAAATACCTACTAATGATATCTGTAATCTCAAAACCGCGCGACCTCATCTGCCCATCAAATCCTAACAAACTTCCCCATTCCCAAAATACCTACTAATATTTATAGACCTTTTAATCGCATGACCTCATCTGCCCATAGAATCATATGTTAAGAACTTTAATATAAGTCAGATCTTTCCACATCTCATAACACTATGACAAGCCTGATCACGATGAACACTTCAACAAGTTTTCTGCACTTTGTTTCTCCACACATGGAACTGAGCGACAGGTTATCGTCTTCAAACTTTGACCTTTTGCAAAGTTCACCGAGTCCAAATCTACTTCTGGTGATTCTCTGATTCTTGCAACGTCAACCAATATGTTATGTGATGGAAATGTTACTATGTACACCACATATCGGAATAACCAGCACGGTGTTGAAAGAAGTGGCCTGGAGGAAGGGAAGTGCGGAAGACCAGGCGGTTTGGCGGTCGCAGGTCCGAGACGCCCTTCGCGAGGAGGAGGCTGGTCTTTGAGGCGGAGAGAGAGGAGTAATCTTTTGCATATCTTTTTATATACTATCACAACAATAATAAACGTTATCAGTATTTCCTGTTTCGTCTTCTCCCAATAAAACATTTAAAGTAGCGGTGTCTTCCACCTGTATTAAAAGGGAAATTGCAAATGAATACCATTAAAATCAAATAAACCTAGACATACGCAAACACGCACACACACACACACATATATATACATATACTGTATGCATATCTTTACAAATATATATGTTATAAACAATACATGTGTGTGTGTGTGTGGATGTAGTGACCCGCATTTAGAGACGCAACAGCGGTCACTCCTGCCACAGCTGCGACCCAAGATCCTTCCTTGGCCGGAAAATACGAAAGTCTA
>NW_020872583.1:98245-103245 GCF_003789085.1 Penaeus vannamei
GGCTAGACAGGAAACACAACTACAAGGTTTTTCTCTCTATTCCAAAACAGTCCTTCACTTTGCACACCCCCAATTTCCATAAGATGTTTTGCATTTCCCCCAGTATCTCTTCCCTATACCCTGAACCATCCTACCTCTAATCTCCTTATCCCCCAAGTCAAATCCCTTTTCCATAGTAAATCTAGTTACTCCAATCTCTACCACTTTTCTGATACCTACCCTTCCTTCCCCTCACTTTATCCATTGCACCAGACAACCTACTCCATCTTTGCCTTCCACACCCTCTCCTTTTCCTCTGTTAACATCTGTCCCCTCTTCTCCTCCTCACAAGATCCTTTGTTTCTCAGACCTTCCTACCTATAATCCCTCAGAAACTCTTGAAGACAACCAGAAATTCTTAGACGTGACCCAAGAAAATTTTCTGCTCCCTCATCCACCCTCCAATCCTTCTATTCCTTGTCTTTCTATATTCAAGTATTTACCAATATCAACCCTCCTCCCCCACAAGTTCCCCATACTCTCTTTCCTCATACTCTTTCCCAACAAACACCATCCTCTCTTCATGTACACCATTCCCTTTTCATTCTCATTATCTTCACCTCTCCCACCTGGATACTCAAGTGAATCCCGTATGTCGCAACAGTGTCCTTCTCCGGATTCCTCCCCCTCCTGATGCTCTTCCTGATACTTCCCCAGTCCCCTTATCTTATTTCCCAGACTCTTCTCCTGCTACTTCTCCAACAACCAACTCTACCCTTATTACCCATTGATTATTTCATAGCAGCTCTTTTACCAGTTTTTCTATAAAGCAATGTTACTATAGCTTCCCCAAACATAAATGCACACTATTCCATCCAATCGACCAATACCAATAGTCCTTTCCTTTATTAATCTCCGATTTACTTCATTTGCACCCCCTCTTTACACGTTTTCCCCATCATACTGTAGCACTATAACCTTTGACATTTAACACTCTTTATACAAATTGCTAACTCATTTACCCTTTTCAGAACAATACTTTAATGTAGTGCTATATGTCCTTAGATGTCAAGCACATTTATTTGTTTCAATCATTAACCATTAACCATTTCAGAGGTTTATATGGAAATAGTGCAGTAGCGTTAAAAACTGTGCATAGTTCTGGTCACGACATGACTAGTTGTCAGGAAGAAACTAGTGTCTGCTATCATCGTTGTGCCTCAAAGATAATCAAGGAGACAGCACTGCTTCGTGAACTTAAACATCCAAATGTTTTAAAGGTAAAGGCTTTCAGTTTTTATCCCCTACTTCTACTATTACTGTTGTTGATGTCATTATTAATATCATCATCATTATCATCATCATCATCATCATCATCTTTATCATCATCATCACCATATAATTATTGCTATTTTTTTTTTTTACGAACTTGTCTCTTACAGGTATTGGGGATGCTTACCAAATGAAGATTATTCCAGGACCTCCTGCAGTAGGAGTTGTTGCAGTGATAACAGAACTGGGTCATCCTGTGGACATGATTGAAATATTGCAGATGGACTTTGAAAGCCGTTTGAAGGTAGGATCTAATCACCAACATTTGAAAAAAAACATTATGTATCTTGGTAAAGCAGATTTGACATGTCATGAGATAAATAACAAAAATTATCCAGCGACTTCATATTGCACATATATTTTGTTTCATTCTTCAGCTAGCATATGATGTAGTCAGTATACTGCAGCATCTAGTCCACTCTCCCCTCGGCTCTCTATTAATGAAGGACTTTCGACGGCAGCAGTTTGTTATTGTTGGTGACACCCTAAAATTATCTGATGTGGATGATATAGTTCTTGGAGACCCCAAGTGCACTCATGATAAGGACTGCATTCTGGAGATCAGCAGTGGTAAACATGTTAAATCATATTGTAAGTATTTGATATTTCAGAAATGTGATGCCACAATATTTCATACTAAAGCTGACATTATAGAAGTACATCAAGCATAGGTTGAGATTGAGTAGGTCAGCATTTAGGGTCTTTGGTGTTTTAGGAAGTAATTTGAATATAGTTATCATTGACATGATGCTTCTAATTCACTTTGAAATACTTTTATGATTAGCCTGTATTTTTTGTCTGAAACTTTGATGGTTCAGAACATCCATTGGTCTGATGCCTGTCTGGTCCCATGCTTGCTGCACTGCTCAGATTCAGTCACTATATTCTATGTATGGAATGAATATTTATCTAGGTTGAAGAAGTTTTACACATAAACCTGCAGAGACAGTTAGGTTACCTAATTTGTATAAACAGATAAATGTCAACTAATACAATTCATTTAGCTGTCAATCTGTCTTGTAAGACTGAATTCAGAGGAGTTAAATTCCCTTTGTGATTTTTTTTTTTTCAGTGCCATGTAGTGCTGGGAAGTGTAAAGGCTACAATAGCCTGAGTAATGCAATTCAAGCTGGGCAACATTTCATGCGTCTGCTGATCCCCTATGGAAGTCCGAAAGCTTTAGAAAATACAAGTTCTGATATTCTAAACCGTCTTTTGGCTGGAAATTTATACTCTGAAGAAGTTTATTCAGAGATTCATCGGTTAGTGAGGAATTACTCTTCTGGAAATTATCTTAAAGATACTGAGAAGGATATGATTAAGTAAGCTGCTGAAAGAGTAAATATGAAATACACATTTCTTCTATCAAATGATTACACAATAGATCAAGAAATATTCTGAATATGTAGGAGTTAGATATCATAATATGATTAGATATTTATGTATGTTGTATATATATATATAGCGTGTGTGTGTGTGTGTGTGGTGTGTGTGTGTGTGTGTGTGTGTGTTGTGTGTGTGTGTGTGTGTGTGTGGTGTGTGTGTGTGTGTGTCTTTGTGTTTGCGTGTGTGTACAAACACATTCTGAATATGTAGTAGTTAGATATAATAATATGATTAGATATTTATATATGTGTGTGTGTCTGTGTGTTTGTGTGTGTACAGACGTATTCTGAATATGTAGTAGGAAATATCATAATATGATTAGATATTTATATGTGTGCATGTGTGTGTGTCTGTTTGTTTGTTCACATACAGATACATATATATATACTTACGCATACACACAAACATACATGCATATATACATACTTACATATGTGTAAATAATTTTTTTCTTTTTATCACAAGATTATGTTGCATACCCTGGTGAAACAATATCAGAAGGCGACTTTTCATGTCAGAAGACAGCTGCTTGGGGTTGTATTCAGTCAGTATCCTCACCAGCAGAAGGTGCCTGGCTCTGCTCTCAAATCCCAAAGTGTGAGGCATTTATCCTCATTGATCAGAGGTCTTGGACAGGTAGGCATATACAATTCCTAAGTTGTAGATCTACATGCTTCATCTGTATTATTGTGTGGGGAATTATCTTAGTAATGGTCACATTAATACAGCTGAATTGTGATAAAAGATATCTTTCCATTTTCAGGCCGTCAGATTGCAGTCTTTAAGTCATCACTTAGGAATATCAAAGAAAATAAGGAGCATACACTTTATATCCGTCGAGGGCAGGGCTGATGAGTAGGCATGTTGTGATCTATAATTGTATAGATATAAAAAAAAAAATGATAATGACAAGTTTCTTCCCATGTAATGACTTCCTTAGCTTTAATTAGACATTGAAAATGTAATCATCTTTATTTAGGTATGAAATACCATGCAATGATATGTTGTGATTATTGTGATGAATGAGAATATGTGAATTCCAATAGTCTTACTTTATATAAATGTAAGAATAGGGTTGTTTTATATAGGTCTTTATATATTTTATACATTTTTATAATTTTATACAAAAAGTGAGCTATATATCCAGGTTATGATTTCTAATAAGTTCAAGTTACTAGTTAAACTGTAACCAGTGCCATAACTGAAGTTAGTAGAATATTAGTTTATATTTTTCTTAGTGGAGATGTCTTTTGTTTTATGCGTTTCATATGTTCATTCAAGAATTATTGAGACAGGTAGAAAACTTAGCATAAGTTTATTAGTAATAGCATTATTTGAATTAGAATTTTTTTACTTTGTGTTACACAAGGCAATGAGTAACATAAATGATATGGAGGAACCATACATATAGCATGTCAAATTACGCTCTACCCTATCATATATGATAAATATGATTTGTTATTCTTGAAAGAGGAATATTTCCTTCTAGTCAAAACCAAAGTAAATATTATATTATGTCATCCATCAAATGGTATAGCACAATACTTGTCATGAAAGTCTTTTGTTGTGGAAAAGACTGTGATTTTTTAGGTTAGTGTTTATTTAGATAAGTCATATTAATGAGAGTGTAATTATAATAAAAGTATGAAAGTTTAAGTACTTCTTTCTTTTACCAATTAACATATTTACTGGTGAGTTCAATAGATTTAGTGTTTTCTTAAAACTGGTATGTAACTTACAAGAAAATATCACAAATCATAGTTTTACTCTGAACTGAGAACAAATTATTTAATTACTTGTTTCCATCAGCAGTACATTATTTTATAAGCAGTTACTATGACAGTGATGTTTAGTTTCATTTGTGTCATTTTTACCCATGTTTTAGGGAAAATTCTAGAAAGAATTGTTATGTTTTGCTTTGTTTTAACATCATTATTGCCATTATTATTCTCATTATTACTATTACTTTGCTGAATTACAAAATACTATTGAAAATGGAATGATATATAAAAGCTCAAAATCCCTTCATTAAAAAAGTTTTTCTACTAAAGTTACAGTAATGCTCTTGTTTTCAGTCATCTTTTTTACTCTGCTTATATTGTTTTAATAATAATGGTAATGATGATAGTGATGATGAGTTTCTTATTGTTTTATAACTATTATTTCCTGTTATCAACAAATATCAATATTTAATGTTGCTATTCTTAATTCTATTTCTGTTATACCTATCATTATTATGATTGATCTTTTTATAATTGTAATTGTTGGTGTTGTTATTATCACTATTATTATTATTGTTATTA
>NW_020872583.1:120745-138245 GCF_003789085.1 Penaeus vannamei
TAAGGAAAGTATAATTTCGCTTGTATTCATAGATCGATCACCGTCATTATGTTGAAAATTATATCGAAATTCAGTATTGGGTACATCCGTTTTTATTTATTTATTATTTTTACTGTTTATGTCTAAAAGGCTGAGATATTTGATAAGTACGTTACGGTATAAGAAATTAATTTAAGTAAAAGTTTATTTTCGTTTATCCGAATTCACGAATTCACTTATCCGCAGTGGCCATATGCTGCTAAATACAGAAAAACTACAAGTTAATTTCCATTTACCTGAACTCTTATCGACAGTGGCCATGTGGTCCTGCATGTAGGAAAATGAAAGCTAATATTCTCTCATCCCAATTCACCTAGCGGCAGTGGTCATGGTCATGTGGCGCTGTATTTAGAAAAATGAAAGTTAATTTTCACGGACTCGAATTCCCATATCAGCGGGGATCAGGATAAGGGAGAAGGGAAAGACCACGCCCCTGTCCCTGTGCTCCGACTATGGCCGAGAATTTTCTAGGATATATAAGGGCGGCAGTAACAGTGCCCTCTAGACAACTCCTTGCCTGTGGGTCACTATGACTGCTCTGGTAGGCTTAGATATTGGGTGACTTTTACTGTTTACGTATCTATTTATTGAAATCTAAATGTTTTTGTTATTGTATACATTTAGTAGGTATCCAGTATGAATCGTTTTTTCTTATCTAATATTACTTCCAAACTGTGATTTCGGTGGCGGCCCTCGTGACTAACGGCAGCGCCTCCTTGCTTGCGTACAACGGCGTATATGGAGGCCATCACGGCCTTCTTGGTGCCTATCCTTACGCAGGGTATTCTGGTTTGGTGCCCTACGCATACGCAGGTGGCCTTCCCGCAGCTGCTCCCCTCACCATCAAAACACCTGTAATCAAGACCTTGGGTCCTTCACCTGTATCCTACAACGTGGCTCCTGCACCTGTCTCCTACAACGTGGCTCCTGTACCTGTATCCTACAACGTAGCTCCTTCACCTGTTTCCTACAACGTAGCTCCTGTGGCACCTGTTCAGTCTCAGTATCACGCTCAGGATGAGATCGGTCAGTACTCCTTCGGTTACGCCGGCGGTGCATCTTCACGCGCTGAGTCTCGCGATGCCTTCGGTGTTGTCTGTGGTTCGTACAACTACGTGGACTCTGAGGGCAAGGTTCAGACTCAGTACTACGTGGCTGACGCCCTTGGCTTCCGTGCGTCCGGCACCAACCTTCCTGTGGCTCCCGACGCCCCTCTGGCCGCCCTCCCCGGCCCCGTCCCCGAACCCGTCCAGGACACTGCTGAGGTAGTCGCCGCCAAGCTCGCCCATTTCCAGGCCTACAACGAAGCCGCCGCCGCCGCCGCTGCCGCCCCAGACACCCGCTAAAGAGTGTTTTAGAAACTGCATCATATCTGTGCGTAGAGCTCTCGCCAGCAGATAACAGCATCAAGATTCTAGTCAGTTTCGATCGAGAGTTGACGGACGTGTATGAGATACCTCTGAATAAAAGTTTCTGTAAAAAAGATTTTGTCTCCATTACTTTCTACATTTCTACACCCAATAATTTTATACCCTGTTTTAATCATGTTCCAAAAGAGGACAATCTTATGCCTCTTTACACATCAATATATTAACACAATCTTTTCTATATCGTTCCTAAAAGAAACTATGAGACCATTGTACACGAATTTATTATTGCCTTATTTGGGATAATTAGATGTACAGACGGAGGACGAGATATATTCCCTCCTTAAAATACATTTCGCGCATTTTGATGATAATAATGAGTAAAAGTGATTGTAATACTGTAAGTCATGTTTATTTATATTAATTATATTGATGTTAACTATACGCTTCTGATGAGGATGATTACTATAACTCTGATAATGAAAATGGTAATAAAATTTCTACTGGTAATAGCAATGTTAATAAACATGATAATATTGATGATATAGATAAGTATAATAATCATAATTTTGTCGAAATGGCTATACACTCGCTTGGTTTCAAATGGCAAGCGTGTCTGATTTTCCCCACGCTCACTTCGGGGGAAGAGCAGCCGCGTACTCTGTCAAGTAAATGAGAATAATTTTTGTATAGCAAGATGGCCGTCCCTTCGATTTCTATTCCAAGATTATTTACTGAAGGAGAGAAGTTTGGCAATGCTGATTACGGGTATATAATCTGTAAACGACCTTCTCTTCATTTACTCTTTTCGGTTACAGTTCCAAGAAATCTTAATGAAAAAAGCATCATTACCCAAGTTCTGCAGTGTCAAACTCGAGTCTTTCCTGTGCCATGTCAGTTCAATTCAATCTACCTTTAACAGAAACAACGGAGGTGATTTATGATTTTTTAATTTCATTAGTCACAATGAATATTTTTGGAACAGGGTGTCTATTTATTATTACTTCTAAATTACCCCTTGTGTGCAAGGAATGGCCGGGGTTACCATCAACTGGCGGCGCGGGATTAGAACGCAGGTCAAGATTGCTGGACGAGAAAGATACCACTGCACTACACAGAGTAGTAGTACATGAAGGGAGATTTTTGTTACTCTAAAAGACATGATTTGGTCTATGTTTTAAGATTTGATTAATAATGCAATTTGAGTCGCCTCCAATCCACATTCATTGAAAATCGCTTTTAGAATGAGCTTATTTTCTCATATTATTTACACTCAGATGAAGGTATACTTAGACAAGCAAGTTCATCATACTTTTCTGTTCACCCTTCATTACCTGCATCTTATATGAGTAAAAAAGTATATGCACTTATCCAGGACATGTGCCTAACTCTATTGATATTAGTCATAGAATAGAAATAAATAAAGTAAGAAAGAAAAAGGAAACAGACTGCCTCGACAGTAAAATAATACCAGCATATAATGCAGCTAACCTGCAGTCTATTCAAACCTGGGAAACTTGTTATACCTTTTAATCCTTGCCATTGCCTTCTTTCTGGTTTAAATTCCTAATGTTTAGATAAATATTACGCGGCATTTGTTTACCAAAGTATCTATTCAAGTGGTTTTGTCCTTCAAATTATGATAAAGTCCTGAAACCTGTTTACATGATTATGAAACAAAATGTTCATCCTTGTATTTGTCAGAGGTATTTCTCAGATTCAAATTCTCAAGAAATATTTTGGGTCATACAATTGATCAGATAACGAATTATTCACCAACGTTTTTTTTTCCAATAGTATTTCTATTCAAATTATCAGTAAACATTTCCTAAATCTTGAATGACTTGATTTTTTGTTTATTTTTCGTTTTCCTGCAATCCTCGAGGGTCACTTTCCCTCCACCACCTGCGCTCCAAAAACATCCCTTTGAAACCTCTACTTAAGGGCACCTCAAGTTAAACAATGGAGAGATGGTCCTATAAGCGATGCATATAACAGTAAATCTCAAAGTTCTATCCCGGATTTAGAACATTTTATTTATCGCAACGAAAGGTCGAAAATAGAAAGGAAGGATAGCCACGCCCCTTCCGAAATGGTCATGTTCCCCGGGTATTTAAAGCCGCAGCCTTACCCATGGGCATCAGACAGCTCCTTGGTGGTGGGTCAACATGAATGCTCTGGTGGTTCAAGGTAGTCCAGGTAGAATATGGGGACTCATATTTTGTTTATATATTAAGGTTGAATGAAATCTTTGTTTCTGGATTTTCATTACACGATAACGTGCGTGCTGTAATGGAAATGTTCCATTTCAGACTGTGATTTCGGTGGCGGCTCTCGTGGCTAGCGGCAGCGCCTCCTTGCTTGCGTACAACGGCGTATATGGAGGCCATCACGGCCTTCTTGGCGCCTATCCTTACGCAGGGTATTCTGGTGTGGTGCCCTACGCATACGCAGGTGGCCTTCCCGCAGCTGCTCTCTCTCACCATCAAAAACACCTATAATCAAGACCTTGGCTCCTACACCTATCTCTTACAACGTGGCTCCTGCACCTGTCTCCTACAACGTAGCTCCTGTACCTGTTCCTACAACGTAGCTCCTTGGCACCTGTAGCACCTGTTCAGTCTCAGTATCACGCTCAGGATGAGATCGGTCAGTACTCCTTCGGTTACGCCGGCGGTGCATCTTCACGCGCTGAGTCTCGCGATGCCTTCGGTGTTGTCCGTGGTTCGTACAACTACGTGGACTCTGAGGGCAAGGTTCAGACTCAGCACTACGTGGCTGACGCCCTTGGCTTTCGTGCGTCCGGCACCAACCTTCCCGTGGCTCCCGACGCCCCTCTGGCCGCCCTCCCGGCCCCGTCCCCGAACCCGTCCAGGACACTGCTGAGGTAGTCGCCGCCAAGCTCGCCCATTTCCAGGCCTACAACGAAGCCGCCGCCGCCGCCGCTGCCGCCCCAGACACCCGCAAGAAGCGTTCCGTCCTTGCGGCTCCCGGTCTCGGCGTCTACTCTCCTCTCCGTTTCTCCTACGGATCCACTCCCTCCACTACGCCCACCCAACTACCTATGCTTCTCCTCTTCACTACACTGCCGCCCATCCCGCCCTCACCACCTACAACGCCGTCCACGTCCCCACCACCTACGCCGCCGCCGCCAGACCCGCCCTCCGTGACGCCGAACTCCTCCGCGTGGTCCACAACCCCGCCCACGCCACCTCCTACCGCGTGCTCAACTGAGTTGGAATCCAGTCACGTGAGGTGTGACGAACGCATTTGATGAGGTTTGACATCTCATTATTTGTACAAAAGAGCGAATTATGTTGATCTATTAAATAAAATGATTTCACTGTCAGCATACTGTCATGAACCTAAACCGCAGTCAGCTAGTAACGTGTACGGCAGAGCAATAATAATAATAATGATTAATGACAAAACATTTAGTTGCCCTATATATATGCGTTACACACACACACACACACACACACATATATACATATATATATATATATATATATATATATATATATATATACATATTGCATACAAATGCATGTAAATGCATAAATCCACGAACCAAACCACAAACAAACGAAAAACCAGTTTGTACATATACCCGAATATATATATATATATATATATATATATATATATATATATATATATATATATATATATATACATATGTATGTATATGTATGTACACATATACACATATTTATCTATATATGAATATACTTGTATGTGTCAATCATATGCAACAGAACAGAAAATTATAAAATAGAATTACAAAAATAATGAAAACTTTTATGGAGTCACATACTTAAGTAGAACAGTTATCAATAACTTTGACCTCCATTCCCCTTTCTATCCATACCTTTCTTTCTCTTTTCCCATCCAGTCTTATGCGGCCATTAACACTCCTGACATCTGCCGGGAGAAATTCAACACAGGAAAACAAAGCATATCTATATGTATTCTTACATACTCGATATCATATTACTTGACAGTATGTCCAGATAACACATGAATAGTGAATAAGGAATAGGTTATCAATAAAGCACATTTTGATACTTTCATTATATAATATTTTCACAGTGGTTTAGTCTATGTTTATGATAAGACTAGGTAATAAGTGCAAAATAAGTCCAGTTATGTTGTTTAAACAGGCACTCAGGCAGTCACAGAGGACTCGCCTCCCCCATTCTACAGTGGATTCCTCTTGCACACCAATAGCCTTTTTTATTTACCTACTCCATTATTATTCGAAATATATCCATGGATATATTTTGAAATAATTCTTTAAATTTATCTTTCCAGTTTTTCTTTGTCACAAAAGAAACCTTAGTAAGATTGAGAGACAACGTTTCCTTGCAAAATTATGATATTGACACCTGTTGGGGACAAAGCCTTACCTGAGCGACAAAATCGATACAGTAGCGTGTCGAACTCTCGCAAGACTAGTCAGTTTCGCTCGAGAGTTAGCGCATTTCTCTTGCCTATAAACAAGCTATGATGACATTAATGGTAAAGAAAATGGATGTGGGTCTAAATATGTTTATTATGATAGTGATAACAGTATCAATAATAATGATAAAAAGGACAGTGATGATATTGATAGTAACGGTAGTGGTAATGATTACGAATCATGAAAATAATTGATAATGATAATGCTGCCAATTGATAATTATGATAATAATAATGATAATGAGTGATAATAATGATAATGATAATGATGATAATGATAATCATAATGAAAATAATGAGAATGATAACAATACTGATAATCATGGTGATAATCATTATCATAATAAACAACACTGATAATGATTGCATTAATAATAGTGATAATCTTAGCAACGACAATAAAATGACACTGATGATGATGAAAATGATAGTAATGATAATATAAATAAGAATCACACTGACAATAATTATAAGAATGAAAACACCAATAATAACAACGATAATGTTAATGGTAATGATATTGATAATGATAATAATTTCGATAATAATGAGAACGTAAAAATAACAAAAACGATAATAATGATTGTAGTTATAATAAAGACTTTGATTGTTATATCATCCTCATTGCTATTGATATTACCATTATCATTATCATGATTATTCTTATTATTGCTAACATTACCATTATCATCATAACCATCATCATTGTTATTGTTACCATTACTATTATCATGATATTGACAGTAATAATGATTATTATCAATATGCAAATAACAGTACAAGAATACTACTACTGATAATAACGATGATAATAATGCTAATGATAACATCAACGGCGGTATTAATAATGATGATCACATGAAAAAGAATGTGATTAACAATCATGATAATGATGATAATAATAGAATGATCGTAAAAATTTGATAACTTCAGTATCAATAACAATAGTAATAGTAATAACGATAGTAGTAATGGCAATAACAATACTAATAATGTTACTACAGCTATAAATGAAAACAATGATTATGTTAATGATAATGATATAGATAATAGAAAATAAAAAATGACAATAGGAAAAAAAATATATAACGAGGGGAGGATTCAAAGGATAAAAATAAAATCAATAAAGAATAACGACACCACTAATAATGATGATGACGATTATCATGATATTAACAATAGTGATAAAAATAGTAATGATGATAATGATAACAATAATAAAGATATTCTGAATAATGATGACAAATAATTGCAAGTCAATTTTCTGAATTTAGGATATAATACTGTAGCTAAAATCAGATATTCCCTGAATCGCTTTCATTTTTGTTAACCTTTCCATTGCTTGTGCATTTTCTTTGGCACCAGTCAGAAGTGGAGATATGACTTTTTCAGGATTTGGATCAAAGAAGACTATAAGAGTGTGGCAATATATGATATAAAATAACTTCTCATATTACTTTATTTGTCTATTTTTGTAAGGGGATGTGAAAACAGCCTCACCCAGGAGCCAAGGCGCTGTACGATACAAAAGATTAGACTGTAGAAAGGAAGGAAAGCCACGCCCCCTTGCCCATCTTCTGAGGTGGTCAAGATGTTCCCAAGGTATTTAAGACGGCGTCATACCCATGGCCACCAGACAGCTCCTTGACGGTGGCCAACATGAACTCTCTGGTGAGTTTAGGAACCCCAGTTTTCGCTGAGGTTGAACGGAGTCTCTTCTCGTTTTGGTGATTTCAGTCAGGTTTAAAGATGAAATTTTCTCGGTTTCTAATTCAGTGTATTTTCATGTAATGAAAATGATGCATTTCAGACTGTGATTTCGGTGGCGGCTCTCGTGGCTAGCGGCAGCGCCTCCTTGCTTGCGTACAACGGCGTATATGGAGGCCATCACGGCCTTCTTGGCGCCTATCCTTACGCAGGGTATTCTGGTGTGGTGCCCTACGCATACGCAGGTGGCCTTCCCGCAGCTGCTCCTCTCTCCCTCAAAACACCTGTAATCAAGACCTTGGCTCCTACACCTATCTCTTACAACGTAGCTCCTGCACCTGTCTCCTACAACGTAGCTCCTTCACCTGTGTCCTATAACTTGGCTCCTGCACCTGCTTCCTACAACGTAGCTCCTGTCGCACCTGTAGCACCTGTCCAGTCTCAGTATCACGCTCAGGATGAGATCGGTCAGTACTCCTTCGGTTACGCCGGCGGTGCATCTTCACGCGCTGAGTCTCGCGATGCCTTCGGTGTTGTCCGTGGTTCGTACAACTACGTGGACTCTGAGGGCAAGGTTCAGACTCAGCACTACGTGGCTGACGCCCTTGGCTTCCGTGCGTCCGGCACCAACCTTCCCATGGTTCCCGACGCCCCTCTGGCCGCCCTCCCGGCCCCGTCCCCGAACCCGTCCAGGACACTGCTGAGGTAGTCGCCGCCAAGCTCGCCCATTTCCAGGCCTACAACGAAGCCGCCGCCGCCGCCGCTGCCGCCCCAGACACCGCTAAAGAGTGTTTTAGAAACTGCATCATATCTGTGCGTAGAGCTCTCGCCAGCAGATAACAGCATCAAGACTCTAGTCAGTTACGATCGAGAGTTGACGGACGTGTATGAGATACCTCTGAATAAAAGTTTCTGTAAGAAAGATTTTGCCTCAATTACTTTCTATTACATTTCTATACCCAATAATTTCATACCCTTTTTTATGCCCATTATTTTATCATTATTATTTTTTATCAACCTATTTTAATGCAAGTAAAATCGGGTGTTGTTTGCTCTTCATTTTACACATCAATATATTAACACAATCTTTTCTATACCGTTCCTTAAACTATGAAGTCATTGTACACGAATTTATTATTGCTTTATTTGGGATTTTTAGAACACGGAGGACGAGATATGGTCCCTGTATGAAATATATTTCACTCATTTTGATTATGGTAATGAGTAATGGTGATTGTAATACTGTAAGTCATGTTTAATAATCATATTGATATCAATAATACGCTACTGATGGGATGATTACTATACCTCTAATAATGAAAATGGTAATAGAAATGGTAATGGCAATAGCAATGTTAATAAACATGATAATTGATGATATAGATAAGTATAACAATCATAATTTCGTTGAAATAGCTATACACTCGCTTGGTTTCAAATGGCAAGCGTGTCTGATTTTCCCCACGCTCACTTCGGGAAGAGCAGCCGCGTACTCTGTCAAGTAAATGAGAATAATTTTTGTATAGCAAGATGGCCGTCACTTCGATTTCTATCCCAAATTTATTTAGTGAAGGAGAGAAGTTTGGCAATGCTGATTACGGGTATATAATCTGTAAACGACCTTCTCTTCATTTACTCTTTTCGGTTACAGTTCCAAGAAATCTTAATGAAAAAAGCATCATTACCCAAGTTCAGCAGTGTCAAACTCGAGTCTTTCCTGTGCCATGTCAGTTCAATTCAATCTACCTTTAACAGAAACAACGGAGGTGATTTATGATTTTTAATTTCATTAGTCACAATGAATATTTTTGGAACAGGGTGTCTATTTATTATTACTTCTAAATTACCCCTTGTGTGCAAGGAATGGCCGGGTTACCATCAACTGGCGGCGCGGGATTAGAACGCAGGTCAAGATTGCTGGACGAGAAAGATACCACTGCACTACACAGAGTAGTAGTACATGAAGGGAGATTTTTGTTACTTAAAAGACATGATTTGGTCTATGTTTTAAGATTTGATTAATAATGCAATTTGAGTCGCCTCCAATCCACATTCATTGAAAATCGCTTTTAGAATGAGCTTATTTTCTCATATTATTTACACTCAGATGAAGGTATACTTAGACAAGCAAGTTCATCATACTTTTCTGTTCACCCTTCATTACCTGCATCTTATATGAGTAAAAAAGTATATGCACTTATCCAGGACATGTGCCATACTCTATTGATATTAGTCATAGAATAGAAATAAATAAAATAAGAAAGAAAAAGGAAACAGACTGCCTCGACAGTAAAATAATACCAGCATATAATGCAGCTAACCTGCAGTCTATTCAAACTGGGAAACTTGTTTATACCTTTAATCCTTGCCATTGCCTTCTTTCAGGTTTAAATTCCTATGTTTAGATAAATATTACGCGGCATTTGTTTACCAAAGTATCTATTCAAGTGGTTTTGTCCTTCAAATTATGATAAAGTCCTGAAACCTGTTTACATGATTATGAAACAAAATGTTCATCCTTGTATTTGTCAGAGGTATTTCTCAGATTCAAATTCTCAAGAAATATTTTGGGTCATACAATTGATCAGATAACGAATTATTCACCAACGTTTTTTTTTCAATAGTATTTCTATTCAAATTATCAGTAAACATTTCCTAAATCTTGAATGACTTGATTTTTGTTTATTTTCGTTTTCCTGCAATCCTCGAGGGTCACTTTCCCTCCACCATCTGCGGCTCCCAAAACATCCATTTGATACCTCTACTTAAGGGCACCTAAGTTAAACAATGAGATGGTCCTATAAGCGATGCATATAAAAGTAAATCTCAAAGTTCTATCCCGGATTTAGAACATTTTATTTATCGCAACGAAAGGTCGAAAATAGAAAGGAAGGATAGCCACGCCCCTTCCGAAATGGTCATGTTCCCCGGGTATTTAAGCCGCAGCCTTACCCATGGGCATCAGACAGCTCCTTGGTGGTGGGTCAACATGAATGCTCTGGTGAGTTCAAGGTAGTCCAGGTAGAATATGGGGACTCGACTCATATTTATATTGTATATATTAGGTAACTGAATGAAATCTTTGTTTCTGGATTTTCATTACACGATAACGTGCTGTAATGGAAATGTTCCATTTCAGACTGTGATTTCGGTGGCGGCCTCGTGGCTAGCGGCAGCGCCTCCTTGCTTGCGTACGGCGTATATGGAGGCCATCACGGCCTTCTTGGCGCCTATCCTTACGCAGGGTATTCTGGTGTGGTGCCCTACGCATACGCAGGTGGCCTTCCCGCAGCTGCTCCCCTCACCATCAAAACACCTATAATCAAGACCTTGGCTCCTACACCTATCCTTACAACGTGGCTCCTGCACCTGTCTCCTACAACGTAGCTCCTGCACCTGTTTCCTACAACGTAGCTCCTGTGGCACCTGTAGCACCTGTTCAGTCTCAGTATCACGCTCAGGATGAGATCGGTCAGTACTCCTTCGGTTACGCCGGCGGTGCATCTTCACGCGCTGAGTCTCGCGATGCCTTCGGTGTTGTCCGTGGTTCGTACAACTACGTGGACTCTGAGGGCAAGTTCAGACTCAGCACTACGTGGCTGACGCCCTTGGCTTTCGTGCGTCCGGCACCAACCTTCCCGTGGCTCCCGACGCCCCTCTGGCCGCCCTCCCCGGCCCCGTCCCCGTACCCGTCCAGGACACTGCTGAGGTAGTCGCCGCCAAGCTCGCCCATTTCCAGGCCTACAACGAAGCCGCCGCCGCCGCCGCTGCCGCCCCAGACACCCGCAAGAAGCGTTCCATCCTTGCGGCTCCCGGTCTCGGCGTCTACTCTCCTCTCCGTTTCTCCTACGGATTCTCCACTCCCCTCCACTACGCCCACCCAACTACCTATGCTTCTCCTCTTCACTACACTGCCGCCCATCCCGCCCTCACCACCTACAACGCCGTCCACGTCCCCACCACCTACGCCGCCGCCGCCAGACCCGCCCTCCGTGACGCCGAACTCCTCCGCGTGGTCCACAACCCCGCCCACGCCACCTCCTACCGCGTGCTCAACTGAGTTGGAATCCAGTCACGTGAGGTGTGACGAACGCATTTGATGAGGTTTGACACCTCACTATTTGTACAAAGAGCGAATTATGTATGATCTATTAAATAAAATGATTTCACTGTCAGCATACTGTCATGAACCTAACCTCAGTCAGCTAGTAACGTGTACAGCAATAATAATAATAATAATAATGAAAACATATTTAGTTGCCCTATCTATCTGCGTTCACACACGCACACACAGACACACACACCACACACACACACACATACACCACACACACACACACACACACACACACACACACACACACACATATATATATATATATATATATATATATATATATATACATATTGCATACAAATGCATGTAAATGTATAAATCCACGAACCAACATACACACACACACATAAAAAAAAGAGTTTGTACATATACACGAATATATATATATATATATATATATATATATATATATATATATACATACATATTATAATATACATATATATGTATATGTATGTATATATATATATATACATATTTATCTATATATGAATATATATGTTTGTGTGTGTGTGTGTGCACCATATGTAATAGAACAGAAAAATATAAAATCACAGAATTACAAAAACAATGAAAACTTTTATGGAGTCACATACCTAAGTAGAACAGTTATCAATAACTATGATCTCCAGTTCCCCTTTCTATCCATACCTTTCTTTCTCTTTCCCAGTCAGTGTTAAGCAGCACATTAACACTCCTGACATCTGCCGGGGGAAATTCAACACAGGAAGACAAAGCATATTTATATGCACTCTTACATACTCGATATCATATTTCTTGACAGTATGTCCAGATAACACATGAATAGTGAATAAGGAATAGGTTATCAATAAAGCACATTTTGATACTTTCATTATATATTATTTTCACAGTGGTTTAGTCTATGTTTATGATAAGACTAGGTAATAAATACAAAATAAGTCCAGTTATGTTGTTTAAACAGGCATTCAGGCAGTCACAGAGGACTCGCCTCCCCCATTCTACAGTGGATTCCTCTTGCACACCAATAGCCATTATAGCCCTTTTTTATTTACCTACTCCATTATTATTCGAAATATATCCATGGATACATTTTGAAATAATTCTTTAAATTTATCTTTCCAGTTTTATCTTTGTCACAAAAGAAACCTTAGTAAGATTGAGAGACAACGTTTCCTTGCAAAATTATGATATTGACACCTGTTGGGGACAAAGCCTTACCTGAGCGACAAAATCGATACAGTAGCGTGTCGAACTCTCGCAAGACTAGTCAGTTTCGCTCGAGAGTTAGCGCATTTCTCTTGCCTATAAACAAGCTATGATGACATTAATGGTAAAGAAAATGGATGTGGGTCTAAATATGTTTATTATGATAGTGATAACGGTATCAATAATAATGATAAAAAGGACAGTGATGATATTGATAGTAACGGTAGTGATAATGATTACGAATTATGAAAATAATTGATAATGATAATGCTGCCAATTAATAATAATAATAATAATGATAATGAGAGTGATAATAATGATAATGATAATAATGATAATGATAATCATAATGAAAATAATAAGAATAATAACAATACTGATAATCATGGTGATAATCATTATCATAATAAACAACACTGATAATGATTGCATTAATAATAGTGATAATCTTAGCAATGACAATAAAATGACACTGATGATGATAATGACAGGAATGATAGTATAAATAATAATCACACTGGCAATATTTATAAAAATGAAAACACCAATAATAACAACGATAATGTTAATGCTAATGATTGGGATATTGATAATGAAGATAATTATTTCGATAAAAATGAACAAAAACGGTAATAATGATTTTGACTGTTATATTACCATTGTCATTATCATCGTTGTTATTAATATTACCATTTTCATTATTATCATTATCTTCATCATTATTGTTGTTATTACAAACATTACCGTTATCATCATAAGCATCACCATTATTATTGTTACCATTACTATTATCATGATATTGACTTTAATAATGATTATTATCAATATGCAAATAACAGTACAAGAATACTACTACTGATAAGGACGATGATAATAATGCTAATGATAACATCAACGGCGGTATTAATAATGATGAACACATGAAAAAGAACATGATTAACAATCATGATAATGGTAAGGATAATAAAATGATCGTAAAAATGTTGATAACTTCAGTATCAATAACAGTAATAATAGTAATAACGATAGTAGTAATGACAACGATAATACAAATAATGCTACTACTACTATAAATGAAAACAATGATCATATTAATGATAATATTATAGATAATAATAGAAAATAAAAATAATGATAATAGTAAGAGAAATAAGATATAATATAATTCTAAGGATAAAAATAAGATCAATAAAGAATAATGACACCACTAATAATGGTATAATATTGACAACAATAAACAATGGCAACAGTGATATTATTTTTAATAGTAATAGGGATAATGATGATAACAGTAATGATAATGATGGTAATGATAATAACATTGATGGCAATGATAGTTATAATAAGTGATAATGATAATTGCCCCAATAAAAAGAATGTTAATAATGATAATGATAATGATGATAATAATAATCACAAGGTAACATTGATAACATGATTATTCATACAATTGTAGTAATGATAATATCAATAATAATATTGCTACTCTTGATAATGATGAAAATAATTATCATCCACAGTAGCTCCAGCAACACCAATATTAATAACGGTAAAAGTGATGATTTTAACAGTAACTTCAATTGTACAATTATAATTATAAAATGATAGTGGTGATGATTATAATGTATTAACAGTAGTAGTAATAATGAAATAAGTTATGCTGATAATTATGATTATAACAATAGTAATGGTAGAAATTGTAGTGCTACTATCACTCAATAATGATTCTACTATTACCACTAGTAACATGAATAATGATAATCATAGCGATGATGACGATTATCATAACATTAACAAAAGTGATAAAAATAGTAATGATTATGATAACAATAAAGATATTCTGATAATGATGACAAATAAGTTAATTTTCAGAATTTAGGATATAATACTATAGCTATAATCAGATATTCCCTGAATCGCTTTCATTTTTGTTCACCTTTCCATTGCTTGTACATTTTCTTTGGCACCAGTCAGAAGTGGAGATATGACTTTTTCAGGATTTGAATCTGAGAAGACTATAGGAGTGTGGCAATATATGATATAGAATAACTTCTCATATTACTTTATTTGTCTATTTTTGTAAGGGGATGTGAAAACAGCCTCACCCAGGAGCCAAGGCGCTGTACGATACAAAAGATTAGACTGTAGAAAGGAAGGAAAGCCACGCCCCCTTGCCCATTTTCTGAGGTGGTCAAGATGTTCCCAAGGTATTTAAGGCGGCGTCATACCCATGGCCACCAGACAGCTCCTTGACGGTGGCCAACATGAACTCTCTGGTTAGTTTAGGAACCCCAGGTTTCGCTGAGGTTGAACGGAGTCTCTTCTCGTTTTGGTGATTTCAGTCAGGTTTAAAGATGAAATTTTCTCGGTTTTCTAATTCAGTGTATTTCATGTAATGGAAAATGATGCATTTCAGACTGTGATTTCGGTGGCGGCTCTCGTGGCTAGCGGCAGCGCCTCCTTGCTTGCGTACAACGGCGTATATGGAGGCCATCACGGCCTTCTTGGCGCCTATCCTTACGCAGGGTATTCTGGTGTGGTGCCCTACGCATACGCAGGTGGCCTTCCCGCAGCTGCTCCTCTCTCCCTCAAAACACCTGTAATCAAGACCTTGGCTCCTACACCTATCTCTTACAACGTAGCTCCTGCACCTGTATCCTACAACGTGGCACCTGCACCTGTTTCCTACAACGTAGTTCCCTTCGCACCTGTAGCACCTGTCCAGTCTCAGTATCACGCTCAGGATGAGATCGGTCAGTACTCCTTCGGTTACGCCGGCGGTCCTTCTTCACGCGCTGAGTCTCGCGATGCCTTCGGTGTTGTCCGTGGATCGTACAACTACGTGGACTCTGAGGGCAAGGTTCAGACTCAGCACTACGTGGCTGACGCCCTTGGCTTCCGTGCGTCCGGCACCAACCTTCCTGTGGCTCCTGACGCCCCTCTGGCCGCCCTCCCGGCCCCGTCCCCGAACCCGTCCAGGACACTGCTGAGGTAGTCGCCGCCAAGCTCGCCCATTTCCAGGCCTACAACGAAGCCGCCGCCGCCGCCGCTGCCGCCCCAGACACCCGCTAAAGAGTGTTTTAGAAACTGCATCATATCTGTGCGTAGAGCTCTCGCCAGCAGATAACATCAAGACTCTAGTCAGTTTCGATCGAGAGTTGACGAACGTGTATGAGATACCTCTGAATAAAAGTTTCTGTAAGATTTTACTTTCTTCTACATTTCTATACCCAATAATTTCATACCCTTTTTTAATCATGTTCCTAAAGAGGACAATGTTATGCCATTATTATTTTTTTATCAACCTATTTTAATGCAAGTAAAATCGGGTGTAGTTTGCTCTCCATTTTACACATCAATATATTAACACAATCTTTTCTATGCCGTTCCTTAAACTATGAAATCATTGTACACGAAATTATTATTGCTTTATTTGGGATTTTTAGAACACCGAGGACGAGATATAGTCCCTGTATGAAATATATTTCACTCATTTTGATTATGGTAATGAGTAATGGTGATTGTAATACTGTAAGTCATGTTTAATAATCATATTGATATCAACAATACGCGACCGATGGGGATGATTACTATACCTCTAATAATGAAAATGGTAATAGAAATGGTAATGGCAATAGCAATGCTAATAAACATGATAATTGATGATATAGATAAATATAATAATAATTTCGTTGAAATAGCTATACACTCGCTTTGTTTCAAATGGCAAGCGTGTCTGATTTTCCCCACGCTCACTTCGTGGGAAGAGCAGCCGCGTACTCTGTCAAGTAAATGAGAATAATTTTTGTATATCAAGATGGCCGTCCCTTCGATTACTATTCCAAGATTTTTTACTGAGGGAGAGAAGTTTGGCAATGCTGATTACGGGTATATAATCTGTAAACGACCTTCTTTCATTTACAGTTCCAAGAAATCTTAATGAAACAAAGCATCATTACCCAAGTTCAGCAGTGTCAAACTCGAGTCTTTCCTGTGTCATGTTAGTTCAATTCAATCTACGTGTAACAGAAACAACGGAGGTGATTTATGATTTAGTTTAATTTCATTAGTCACAATGAATATTTTTTGGATCAGGGTGTCTATTTATTATTACTTCTAAATTACCCCTTGTGTGCAAGGAATGGCCGGGGTTACCATCAACTGGCGGAGCGGGATTAGAACGCAGGTCAAGATTGCTGGACGAGAAAAATACCACTGCACTACACAGAGTAGTAGTACATGAAGGGAGATTTTTGTTACTTTAAAAGACATGATTTGGTCTATGTTTTAAGATTCGATTAATAATACAATTTGAGTCGCATCCAATCCACATTAATTGAAAATCGCTTCTAGAATGAGAAGCTTATTTTCTCATATTATTTACACTTAGATGAAGGTATACTTAGACAAACAAGTTCGTTATAGTTTTCTATTCATCCTTCATTGCCTGCATCTTATATGAGTAAATGAATATGCACTTACATAGTAGAAGTACCGATCTCCATTGACATTAGTCATAAAATAGAAAGACAAAAACAAACAGATTGTCCATGTAGTAGGATACTCAGCATATAATGCAGCTAACCTTCAGCCCATTCAAACATATGAAATTTATTATACC
>NW_020872583.1:143245-163245 GCF_003789085.1 Penaeus vannamei
AGCAAGAGGAGCGGCAGCGACGTTGTATGTGACAGGTGCAGGAGCGACGGTCTTAACTACAGGTGTTTTGAGGGTGAGAGGAGCAGCTGCAGGAAGGACACCTGCATATGAGTAAGGGTGCAGACCAGAATATCCTGCATAAGGGTAGGCGCCAAGAAGGCCGTGGTAGCCTCCATATACGCCGTTATAAGGAATCACAGCAGCACTGCCGCTTGCCACAAGGGCCGCCACGGAAATCACAGTCTGAAAAGAAGCATTTGTTACCGGAGACTAACCAAGCAATATATATATATATATATATATATATATATAATATATATATATATATATATATATATATAATGTGTGTGTGGGCGAGTGTTTGTATGCACGCATATATATATATAATCACGGAAAGAGTAGAACCTAGCCTCTGTTGTAGTACTCACCAGAGCGTTCATGTTGACCCACCGTCGATGAGGAGCTGTCTGCCGGGTATGGCCGAGACAGCCCCTTATATACTGCAGGAAGTCGCCTTGACCCTCGGCTTAACACTGGCGCGGAGGGCGTGGCTCGATAGGCCCGCCGTTGCCGCTCCGTTTGTATGGCTGTGATTCCCTAGTTCCGGGGTGAGAGGAGACGAGTAGAGACGGGAATAGTTTATATGAATTTATCATACATCATGCGTAAAATAGGAGATACCGAGTGAGTTGTTTTAAGTACATGAATTATTACGGAAATAAACTTCACAGTAGAAATGGTAATAAGATTATGCTGTTATGATATGACGCAGCGTTTTATATTCATTGCACAAATAATAGTAATGATAATAAAAAATGAACGTACTTATGAATTATTAAATTTTTCCATTCATAAATACACTTAATACTTTCCAACGTGCTTCAATGCTATAGATACTCAAGAATGTGGGCGAGAGATACCTTGAGGCGCTTACCTGTGGCGAAGGCTTTCATTTGCCCTTTGTACACCTGGAACACCCGAATGAGACAATCACTGGATAATGGTTGAAAATTATTCATTTATTTATTTGTTTATCGTTTTATCTGATTTATGAACGTGTTTGTCAGTGATACACACTAATGCTTTCAGGTGGCCTTGGTAAACCAGATGCAGCATGTTGATCTTGTTATTTAAGTTATCGTTGCCAGTGTCATTATCGCTACTAGTTTGTTATATCTCATTATTATTGTCGTTCTTGCTTTAGCATTGATTTATTGCCATTATCTTTACTATTATTACTATACAAATAATTGTCATCATTGTTATCATTACTATCATTATTGTTAATAATATTGATATCTTTTTCATTATTATTGTTTATAGCATTAATATAATCATTATTATTACCGTTGATATCATTGTTGTCTTTATCATTAGTATTATACATTATAGTCAGTATTATATAACTATCCTTATCATCGCTATTTTCATTATTATCATTATCTTTATTGTTATTACTGTGATAATGATTATTGTTACTACTATTACTGCTGTGATTATTATATCTAACGCTATCATCCTCATTACTATCATTTTTTTGTCATTATGATTATTTCCGTTATAATAATTATTACTATTTGATTATCATTATGATTATCATTATTATTATCATTATTATTATCAGTATTTCATTTTCGTTCTTTCTTGTTATCATTATGATTTGATTATCTTTACCATTATTATTTCATTATAATTATTGCTACTGCTGCTGCTATTATTATCAGTATTACTTATCATCATTATCATTATTATCACTGTTATTATTATTGTTATTATTATCATTATCCTGATAAATACTATCATAGACTCTTATCATCGCTCCCAAATCTTTAAATTCACTCCTCCCTCCACTTTAAGCCCCATATTAGCTCCCTCCCATTTCCCTTATCCTCTCCCCTCCCTCCCTCATTTCCCTTTACTCCCTGAGCACCCCCTCTCTTCCCCCTTATACTTACCTCTTTTCTCTTCATGTCCTCTCCGCTTCTTCCTTTCGCTTTCCCCATCTCCCTCTCCTGTTTAAGATCCTTTCCCCCATAAGCCTCTTTCCCCTTCATTTCTTCTCCACTTTCCCATTCCCCTTCCCTCATTATCTTCCTTCTTACCCCCCCCCCACCCCCGTGTAAATTCTTGACGGTCTAATTCAGTGCAGTACACTTGCCTCGGAGACGAATGGCAATGATGATAACAACAGTAATGCTGATAATGATTATGATTAATAGAGCTAGATTAAGACAGATTCGTAATGTCATGCATTTATGTGCGCGTGTGTTTGTGTGTATGCGTTTGTCATTCTTTACATGTCATCCCGTTTTACATGAAAAGCAGCGACTTCAACTCCGCAGTCACGCAGAATAGACGAAATACCAGTAGAATTAGATAATAGATTATGATCATTACTGCCATCATCTTTATTGCTGTTGGTATTGTTATTAGTGCTATGATTATCATAATTCTATTATCATTATTATCAATATCATTATTATTGATATCATATCATTATATATAATCATTATCATTATTATCGTTAACATTATCATTATATTGCTATCAATATCATTATAACTTAAATTATTAGAATATAATGATTATCACTGCTATTGCTATTTTTCTCACTATAATCATTATCATTACGATTAATATCAATATCATCACAACCATTATATTACCATTAATATTATTTTACCATAATTACCATCATCATCCTGTTTCTCACGAGAGCAGGAGCGACAAACGTGATAACAGGTGTTTTGCGTACGAGTAAGGATGCAGATATGAATAACCTAGAATAAATAACATCAAGAAGGCCGTGGTAGCTTCCATATACGGTGTCGTGCGCAAGCCGAGAAACGCTGCCACGACCCACGAGGACCACCACAGAAATCGTCATCTGAAGATTACTTCAAAGAGTGAACATTATTTAAAACAACTAAACTAGACAAGCTTGAATAATTCGACCCCAGCGAAATCGAGCTTCCCTAGACAGAGTGTTCATGCGGTCCCACCATCCAGGCGCTGTCTTGGGGCACTGACTGTCCTCGCCCCTTGAAGACGTCGGTTAGCGTCTTGACCATTAGCGCCGAGTAGCGGCGTCGAGGCGGGGCTTTCCCTTTCTTTCGCATCCTGATCCCTCCTCCTGATACATCCTGATACAGTTTTGTAGGTCCGGGATGAAGCTGGGTTTAACGGCTATATATAAACGTTAAACACGCATAAGTAGGGGGTGGGTATGTGTATGTGTGTATTTGTGTGTATCTATATGTGCACACAGATATCTAGGTTTTCATATATATGTCTGATCGTCTGATATTCAATGATACAAATATAAAGATATATGGTACTATACAATTTATCTGCTGACATCAAAGTTAAAAAATAGCCCATGATAGGAAAGTCGCTTTTCACCAGCACTAAACCCCAGATGGTAATGGTAATAACATTAATGATAATATAATACTATTACTACTAATAATTACAACTATAATTATGATAAAACATTGACAATAATTATACTAAACTACATCAACAATAACAATGATAATGATAAACATGATAACTACAAATATTAACACTGATAATAATGAAACTTATGATAATGATTATGATGCTGATGTCGCAGATGATTTATCAGCAATATTAGAGGTAGAATATTTTTGAAAACGGTGATAGTGATAATGATAATGGTATTGGTAATTATGATAAAGAATTTATTTTAAAACTGATAGAATAGCATCACAAACAAGAGTAGTTACTACAGTAATCAATATAACAGTATTTAAGGCCAATACTAGCAATGGTAGAATAATCATAAGAAAGATACATTACTCTTTGAGAACACAGTACACCCGGTAAAAAAAAACTTCTTCAAAGCCAAATAAAAGTATAGTGGCACATGCAGTTGACCATAACCAAAATTACATCATATGATGTCGTATATTAATTGATTGTAAGAAAGTAATTTAAGGGTAGCGTATTTATAGCTTTAATAAGAGTGCAGTGTTGGGCATATGTTGACTTGCAGTGAAGTATCTTAGATCTGCTATTAGCACCTCATGCCCTGATATTCAGAATGATAACGATAATAAAGATTTTGATAATTATAATAATGATGGTAATATGATCTTCAAAATGGCCAATCCGATCTTGATTATTCAAAATCTATTGGCCTTGTGCCGTAGAATTCCTTGCTGTAAATCAGTACATGGCTGATGTTGGGATTCTGTTAGAAGCTCCAAAATCTGGGCACTATTTTTACCAATTGCCAAATCTCCCAACGGTATAACGTCGTCTGTTTATTCATATATTCATCTATTGTTATGATATAATACGTTTTGAAAATAGAGATGTATATTGATGCATTTTGAGTTGTAATTCGAAAGTGTTTCCGGCATTTGATTATGCTGCTCATACATTACTGTGGCTGTTCCAGACTTGGTGAAGAATTAATGCTTTTGTAACTTACTACACTTCTGTTGTCTGCTTGATAAATAAGAAGGCCAGCATCTTTGGGATGTATCTCTTGATACCATATCGTTTAGGATTTCAAAGGGAGATGTCTGAGATGCTTACGTGTAGCCGTTCATATGTATGTGTATATATGAATATATATATATGTATATATATATATATATATATATATATATATATATATATATATATATACAGACAAACATGTCTGGTTGCGTGTGCGTACGTGTGCGTGCATTGTATATATAAGCACATACATATATACTTATACATGCAAATATGCGCACATATATATTCTTCCCAAACGTTATTTTAGAGCAACAGTTATCAAGCTATTGTTAGTTTTGTAAACAGTAGATATCTTTATCATTTGTTTATTTGAGAAACACAATTTGATTATTTTATAGACGCTCTTTGTACAGATAATGAGGTGTGTCAACATTCAACCCCAGCCTCCTCTTAAAATGCAGAAAGGGGCAAGGGCGACGCTCTACACACCTCACGTGACTGGATTCCCGCCACTCAGTTGAGCACGCGTAGGAGGTGGCGTGGCGGGGTTGTGGACCACACGGAGGAGCTCGGCGTCACGGAGGGCGGGTCCGGCGGCGGCGGCGTAGGTGGTGGGGACGTGGGCGGCGTTGTAGGTAGTGAGGGCGGGATGGGCGGCAGTATAGTGAAGAGGAGAAGCATAGGCTGTTGGGTGGGCGTAGTGGAGGGGAGCGGAGAATCCGTAGGAGAAACGAAGAGAGAGTAGACGCCAAGACCGGGAGCCGCAAGCACGGAGCGCTTCTTGCGGGTGTCTGGGGCGGCAGCGGCAGCGGCTGCGGCTTCGTCATATGCCTGTTGGTGGGCGGCCTTAGCGGCGGCTACCTCTGGGTGTCCTGGACGGGTTCGGGAAGGGGACCGGGAAGGGCGGCCAGAGGAGCAGCTACAGGAGCGTCGGGAGCCACTGGCAGGTTGGTGCCGGACACACGGAATCCAAGGGCGTCGGCGACGTAGTGCTGAGTCTGAACCTTTCCCTCAGAGTCCACGTAGTTGTATGAACCACGGACAACACCGAAGGCGTCGCGAGACTCAGCGCGTGAAGAAGGACCGCCGGCGTAACCGAAGGAGTACTGACCGATCTCATCCTGAGCGTGGTACTGAGACTGGATAGGTGCTACAGGTGCGAAGGGAGCTACGTTGTAAGCAAGAGGAGCGGCAGCGACGTTGTATGTGACAGGTGCAGGAGCGACGGTCTTAACTACAGGTGTTTTAAGGGAGAGAGGAGCAGCTGCAGGAAGGACACCTGCGTATGAGTAAGGGTGCAGACCAGAATATCCTACATAAGGATAGGCGCCAAGAAGGCCGTGATGGCCTCCATATACGCCGTTGTACGCAAGCAAGGAGGCGCTACCGCTAGCCACGAGGGCCGCCACGGAAATCACAGTCTGAAAAAAAAAAAAAAAAAATACAATTTAGTATTCGTGTAATTCCTCATTGGAATTGTTTTACACACACACACACACACACACACACACACACACACACACACACACACACATATATATATATATATATATATATATATATATATATATATATATATATATATATATATATGAGCTTAGGTGTATCAGCGCTGCACTTACCAGAGCGTTCATATTGACCCACCGACGAGGAGCTGTCTGACGAAAATGACCGTAGTTGTTCCTTTTATAGCCGAAGCCTCCATGACCGCCATCCAGGGAGACCACATGGGCGGGGCCTCGTCCTTTCTCCACATCCGGGTGTTTATAGCCCGGTGCCTAAAGGCATAGCATGGACGGGATAAATGATGTACAGTTCAAGAAAGATCTTTACACACATATGTTTATATGTATTTAGTTATACACATACACATGAATATGTACCTATAGCCTCAGCCATTTCGGTGCGGATACTTGATGGGGAAATTTTAGTCGTGGCGCTGCAAAAATCTAGTAAGGACATTCAAACATGGCCTTAGTAACAGAAACACGGAAGCCTATTGAAGCATTTTTTTCTATACATATGTATATATATATAATATATATATATTATATATATATATACGAATACACATATGAATATGTGTACATATTTGTGTGTATGTTTGTTGTGTGCATTCAATATCTTTTCTTTTACCTAAATGCTATTATTTGCAGTCACAGTGGAATTTTCTGATACAAGGGATTTCATCCGAAGCTCTCACACATACAGACATGCATAAACTCATACACATACGCATATATTTTCTATTGTGTGAATCGTATTCCATCAATATTTAACAATATTTACGTTTCACGATTTGACATGTAGCAATGTATTTTTTGTCGCGTTGGCATTCCTCCTGATTGTAAGAATAATAAAGGAGTTATATCTTTAACTTCATTACAATAATAGACATTTAAGACAATAATTACAATAATGCATTAGAAATTATTACCCATTTTTGTACTTCCCCATTATCAAGGCTTACTTTCATAACCATAGTTAGAATAGAAACGCATAAACGCATTATCATAAATCTGTATAGATACACATACACACGTATACATACATACATACATATATATATATATATATATATATATATATATATATATATATATATATACATATATTAAGTATATATATATATATTGTGAAAGAATTACATGTAACGGAGATAACCGTATAGATGATTTATAAAAAGAATAACATGATTGTTGAGTGGGATTTGATATATTGATTTCATGCGAATCTTTCTTCTTGCAAAGTGAATTACAAAATATATTCTTTTTCTAAATTATGTCGAGGTGAAAGTGAACTTCACAACATGGTAGTGGTGACGATTACGGTTTGACAGGTTGATGAACATTATATAATGTTTATATAATATACTATAGTACATTTTTAATATTCATCCTGTCAGTATCAGCCTTTCAAGTCTAGCTCCGTTTCGGAAATGAAGCATGAAAAAGAGATAAAGAGCGAAAGAAAGAAAAAGAAGAAAAACAGGAAGGAAGAAAGAAGAAATGAAGAAAAAAAAGAAAAGGAATAAAGAAAAAAAAGAAAAGAAGGAAAGAAAAGAAAAAAGAAGGAAAAGAAGAAAAAAGAAATAAAGAAAACAAAGAAAAGAAAAGAAAAGAGAAAGAGACAAGAAGACGAGAAAAAAAAGAAAAGAAAAGAGAGAGAGAATACGCAAAAGGAGAAATAAAGGCGAAGGATGAAGAAACCAGAGCACAGATGCGCTGCGTGAGAACGAATAATACCGTGCGCTTTTTTCTGCCATTTGGTCATCAATGCACCGTTTCTGACACCCAATATTTCCTCCTACTTTGTATTAATCTATTTTCATCCCTTTGGATTTTGAACCGTATTGGTTACGTGGACCTTGGTGAATATAAGATTAATCACTGTTATGGAGATGGACATATAACAGATTGCAGTTACCACACTTTCCTATCGGCAATAATAATCAAGAATCACGCAGATGTGTATTCACATAAATATGTAGATGAGTAGAGTCCATTTATCATGTAACCCTACACACACTCACAGACATATATATATATATATAATATATATATATATATATATATATATATATATATGTGTAACATATATACATGTGTGTACATGTATATGTATATGCATATATAGATATATTTATATTATGTAGGAATATGTTTAATAAATACAGATATATGCATATATATAAACATATTCATGTATATATATGTACATGCATTCATATATGTGTTTAAGTATGTATATATATGTATGTGTATATATCAATATATGTATATATATATATGCATATGCACATATATATTATATATGCACACATACAGATACACACACACATGCATATATACATATATATGTATGTATGTATACACATATATACACACGTATAATATATATATATATATATACATGTATATTTATATATATATACATATTTATGTATATTCATATATATACATATTTATGTATAATCATATATATACATAAATATATACACGCATGCATATGTATATATATATATATATATATATATATTTAACACATATGTATAAATATATTTATACTCGTACTGACTATTAATCATTTACCAGGACAATCATTGATAGGTTAAGGTAAATCATTGACAAGATTATTTTCTTTCATATATTTTCAAAAGATAGAGTATTTCATTGTTTTGCTAACATGACTATGCTTTTCAAGTGTGAACACAAGGCATGGCAGGTGTCAACACTTCACCCGAGACATCCCAAATCTATGATCAAGCTTTCCGCTTCCTTTATGTGAAAGTCAAGCGAATGTTCGGGCGAGTGCTCTACACACCAGGTCCACACAAGCGACTGTGAGTGAAGGAGCTCGTGGCACTCAGTTGAGCACGCGGTAGGAGGTGGCGTGACGGGGTTGTGGACCACACGGAGGAGCTCGGCGTCACGGAGGGCGGGTCCGGCGGCGGCGGCGTAGGTGGTGGGGACGTGGGCGGCGTTGTAGGTGGTGAAGGGGGATGGGCGGCAGTGTAGTGAAGAGGAGAAGCATAGGCTGTTGGGTGGGCGTAGTGGAGGGGAGTGGAGAATCCGTAGGAGAAACGGAGAGAGAGTAGACCGCGGGCGGGAGCCGCAAGGACGGAGCGCTTCTTGCGGGTGTCTGGGGCGGCAGCGGCAGCGGCTGCGGCTTCGTCATAGGCCTGTTGGTGGGCGGCCTTAGCGGCGGCTACCTCTGGGGTGTCCTGGACGGGTTCGGGAAGGGGACCGGGAAGGGCGGCCAGAGGGGCAGTTACAGGGGCGTCGGGAGCCACTGGCAGGTTGGTGCCGGACACACGGAATCCAAGGGCGTCGGCGACGTAGTGCTGAGTCTGAACCTTTCCCTCAGAGTCACGTAGTTGTATGAACCACGGACAACACCGAAGGCGTCGCGAGACTCAGCGCGTGAAGAAGGACCGCCGGCGTAACCGAAGGAGTACTGACCGATCTCATCCTGAGCGTGGTACTGAGACTGGATAGGTGCTACAGGTGCGAAGGGAGCTACGTTGTAAGCAAGAGGGCGGCAGCGACGTTGTATGTGATAGGTGCAGGAGCGACGGTCTTAACTACAGGTGTTTTGAGGGTGATAGGAGCAGCTGCAGGAAGGACACCTGCGTATGAGTAAGGGTGCAGACCAGAATATCCTGCATAAGGATAGGCGCCAAGAAGGCCGTGATGGCCTCCATATACGCCGTTGTACGCAAGCAAGGAGGCGCTACCGCTAGCCACGAGGGCCGCCACGAAATCACAGTCTGGAAGGAAACAATCTTTGGTCAGAAACACACTTTTGACGTATTCGTCTCACTAGCCTCATGATTATAAAATCACACAAAATTATGCATTACAAAATCCACTGTTTGGCGCTTACCAGAGCATTCATGTTGACCCACCGTCGAGGAGCTGTCTGTCGGGAAAAGCGGCAGCCGTCCCTTATATACCTGTGGGAGTCCAGACCATCAGCTGATGGCGATGGGATGGGCGGGGCACTACCTTTCAAGTTCGAGTATACCCATTGGCGGAAATCTAGATATATATTTTTTAATCTTTTTGCCTTCATTTTAGCCATGAGAGACTCATGAATGGTAGATATGATACCATAAGCCCAAAAGGCATCATGAGGACGGGCAAATAAAGGAAAAAGAAGAAAAGAAAGAAGAAAAAATGAAGGACAAAATAAACAAACAGACTGGGGCGAGGTGCTCATTGAGAAAGTAAGAGTCCCCTGCCTGAATATTTCAAGGTCTAACAATACCATAGTCATTTCACATTCTGTTGGTTGCTGGGTTATTATTATTTTTTAATAACTGACTTTAAGAATTATAAAAGAATATTGAGAGCGTTAGACGAAACCGCAAATAAAGCAAACAAGAAAATTATTTACTATAGTTGTTTCAGATTCTTATGCCATATTATGACTAGCTTTCTATCTTTGAAAATACGCGCATAACCTTACAATAATTAATTAAACAAAAATGAATCAGAAGCTTGCAAGAGAGATAAATGCTATATGAAATGGGTTTTCGTCAAACAGTAAAAACTATCAATGGAAAATAAAAATGAGAACAATACCCCGATGAAAATATTAAAATGTCATATTGAGATGGACCGCTACTTCAACATTCTTAAAAAGAATATATAAATATATTCTGCTACTTCAAAACTCGTAAAAAATATCACATGTATATATATTCTGCTACTTCAACATTCTTATAAAGAATATATATGTATATTCAGCTATCTAAATATTTTTAAAAAGAATATATACATACACATATATACATAGTACAGTATGCATATATATAATCATAGTACATCAGGTTAGTTGTAGAAAAGTCAGAACCAATTTTTTAGAAAATAAAAGTCTACTGATTTTAACGAAAAAATAACAAGCAGCTAACCACGAATCACTAACCATTATTGGCTGAACTCCATTTGCTTCAACCACTGTATCAAAACAGGTAGAATATAATAATTGATTTCATGAAATAGATAAAATTTAAAAATCAAGAGCTTTCGACGTGTTATAGGTTAATAGATGAAAAAATGTATATAAATTTTTTTATTTTCTTTTATCTATGATGAAATTATTAAATTTGTTTACCCAAGCAAGCGCTCATCAGCACCGCCCTTCTGAAATCCATTAATACATTTTGCGAGGGAACACTGCCAAGACCCCAACAGCTGGTCTAATACAAAGTCAGTTGTCAAAACCTCAAAATTCTTGCCCATCACGTAATTCGTTCATATTTTAGTATATTCCATATTTTTTATGAACACATATAACTATACGTATGTGAATATGTACACTTGTCTATTTGTCTATTTACCTAACCTACCTATCTATATTTTTATTTCTTTGTCTATTTATTTGACTATCTTCCTACTTGTCTATTTGTTTCTCTATCCCTATCTTTTATATATTGCTTATCTATCTTTGTAAATGCTTGTAATATATATCTATATTCTATATTTCGCTTATTCTTCTTTCTATTTTCAAAGTAAGTTTGCATCGCTTATTGTTCTTGAGAAGAAAATTAAGATTCTTTTACTTTTTATCGTCGTTGTTCGCGTGAAAACTGTTTTTTTTTCACCGTTATTTATCTAACGTTATCTTCTATGCTTAAAATAGTCTACACTCAAGCTACTTTACTTCTAGGTTTTACTACGGAGGTTTTCGTATGGTAAAGCTTTCTTTGCCTGATTATGAAGATGAATGAATAATCATATTACAAAAGGAAGGTATATCCCAAACGAGAAAATAACATCACATTATTGAGAACTCGGATCTGTGGCACCATTTCTTAGCGAGAAGAAAAAAAGAATCCAAACCGACAAAAACTTTGCCATTGGTCTAAATTTCCTTTATAGCATTTACCTCCTGCTCTTTTATTATTCTCTTGTTTTATGCTTCTTTAGAACGGTGATTCTCCGCCAAGGTAACGCAGACCATTGCATTGGGCTCCGGAATGAAAGGTGCTATTGCTACAATAGTAACATAAGCGATTCGGACGAGTGAGAGTATCATGCAGTTGGCTTTGACTGCTGTGCGGCATTTCGCTTATGACACACACACACACATACATATATCTGCATATATATGTATGTGTGTGTGTGTATGCATATGTATGTATATGCATACATAGACATATGTATACATATATACATATATACATGCATATACATGTAGTTATGAATATACATACATATATATCTATATGTCTATATCTACCTATCTATATATATATACGCTCTTTGCGTCAGGATGATAGGTTGCCTCTACTATCGAGGGAACTGGGGAGGCTGAGAGTTGGGGTGGCTGCTCTCTCTGAGGTGAGAAGACCTTGCAGCGGCATGATCAGTGTAGGTAGCTACTACTGGTCAGGCGGCAGCGATGGTCACCATCTTCAGGGAGTAGCCGTAGCTATCTCCAGTAGGCTCCAGCCCTCGGTGATAGTGGTTACTCCAGTCGTTGAGCGTATAATGGTATTGAGACTGAAGCTAATATGTGGCTTCATGTGTTTTATTGCCAAAGATGCTTGCCGTGCGGCTCGCCTGACAGGGGATCGGGATTTGCACCGTTTTCAGGTGCGTAGAACTCGGTCTCTGTTAAGAAGGGACAAGGAACAGTTTATTAGGAGTCTTGCCGAGGAGGTCGAAGGCCATTTCTTAGTAAATGACCTTCGACCTGCATACCAAGCCCTGAGAAAGCTGAACTCCAAGCCCTCTTCACAGGTGATAGCAGTTTGCTTAGTAACTGGCCAGATCATCTCAGATCCTGTTGCAGTGCGGGAGTGTTGGGCTGAGTATTTTGAGCAGTTGTACCAGGTTGACCCACCAATAGTTAACTTGGATGCGGGTAGTGCCGTGATTCCGTTGCCGGACCCACCCATCAGTGAGGATCCACCCTCCCTAACTGAAGTTAAGGAGCCAATATCCAAGCTGAAGAGTGGCAAAGCAGCGGGTATTTGCGGCATTCCAGCTGAACTGTTAAAGGCTGGTGGTGAACCTATGGCATGGGGATTGCATACTGCCTGGCTGCTGTGTGTGTGGTCATCCATCTCTGGAAGGGGAAGGGGGGCCGATGGAACTGCAGCAACCACTGAGGCATCACACTGCTCAGTATATCAGTCAAGGTTCTTGCCCACATCCTTCAGAGACGCATCAGAGGCCGGAACATTCTGGATTCACTCCTGATAAGTCCACAATAGACCGTATCCTTGCGCTTCGAGTCATTGTTGAGCGCCGTTGTGAGTTGGGCTGGCTGCTCGTAGCCTACATTGACCTCAAGGTGTTCGATACGGTGTATCGGGAGTCACTCTGGGAGATCCTGAGAATGAGAGGAATTCCAACAAGGATTATTGAACTAATAGCAATGTGTATATATACACACATGTATATGTTTATATGTATATATACATATATATGTATATATATGAACATATATATTTATATATGTATGTATTGATCTACATATAGATCTACACACACACACACACACACACATATATGTATATACTAAAGGTGGATCAGCTATCGTCATCCGCGGTTTTCCATTATTTAGCATCTGCATGCACTGTGTGTGTGTGTATGTGTGCGTGATGGGGGTGGTGAGGGCGAGAGAGATAAAGAGCGCCAAAGGGGGCCGTCGCGCTCGAGGGCAAAGTTCGTCAGTTATGATCGGATATTCGTGATTTTTTAATATGTTACACATAAATATAAAGTGATAAACACCACCAAGATTCGTATCATTTGGCTAATAAATAATTAAGTTATTAACGAAAAAAGTTTTTGAACAATCACAGCCTCTTTATAAACGCACTTATCCATTGAACAATCTTGAAAAAATACCACCTATAGTCTATAGCAATACCTATAAGTTGCAAGGACCGGACTTTTAAATTTCGTTTTAGTTTAGTGGGAATTATTTTTTTTTTCTAAAAGTCTAGTCTTATGAACATCACAATATGATATATGGACTACTATTACCTAAAAAGAAAATTTTGTCTAAGAAAATCATCGCAAATATATTCAGCTTTTAAATGATCCAAACCCCATTAGAATCGCCCAATTATATATGGATGAATTAAAAAATTGCTGACAATGCTGAAATTTTGGATTTCCCTCGATTTTTTTTTTTTTTTTTTTTTTTTTTTTTTTTTAGAATTCTAATCCCTGCAGCAATCGTGCTGCATTCTATTGCGTTCACATAGTATTCTGAAGTGTAGCTGGTACATTGTCCCCCCCTTTTGCAAAGTACTAGTGGCAATAGCTGCAAATTATTGTAGAAATTCCCGTTGGACCACATGGTTTATAAGGCCTAACCTGACGACGTGAGGTATTTAAATGTATAAACAACTGCTGCAGTTGCGATTTAGAAGTATTTCCTATCACATTACGTTTATTATATACTAAACTAACATCTACAATTAATAGTGTACCCTTACTGTGTGATGAGGCTGTACGTCTGCGGTATGGTGTCATGGAGCTTGGAGCTGGAAACCTTTCTTTCTGATTTTCTGGTGGATTTTTTTTTGTCCCAGAGCCCCAGTCTTGGTAATCAACTGATGGGTAAACAGAGTTCCCAGCTAGCTACCAGAGAATTCCAATGTAAACCGAAAAAATACGAAAAAAAAAATTGTCGAGTAAATTTTCACGGACGTGACAATGTAAACATCGGAGCGGGGGTCGGGGGGGTCGGAGATTTAGTCATAACTCCTTTACTTTTACATATTTAGCAAAAATATTACGTCACGAGATTGCCAAAGCCCAATAGATTACAGGAAATAATAATAATAAAAAAATCGAGTATTTTTGAAAATTTTTCGTTGCGACGGCACCCTAAGGGAGAGCGTGTAAGAAAAGGTTAAAGAAAAATGAGTGATTGAAAAGCGAGAAAGAGTAGAGATAAAAACAGAAGCACAAGTACATTTCGATAAAAAGGAATCACTCTGGGATTTAGGCAGACGAGATAGATAATTTTTTTGTGATTATTTTCTTCTATAGTGTTTATCATATACGAATGCACACGTAAAGGCACACATTCTAGAAACATTTGTGATTTGTAAGTAAAAGCAATCATGGTTGCGAATGCTAATATTTCAGGCAAATTAATTACTTGTTACTTTCTCACTATGTATTTACAAGATTCCATAATAGCATAATTATAATGATGCTATATTTCTTAATATCATTGACATGACTGCGCTCTTTGAATGTATATAGTATGACATGGCAGGTGTCAACACTACACCCATGATACACATCGTAAAGGGTTTCGCTTTACGGACATAAAAGTCAAATGAATGTTCGGGCGAGTGCTCTACACACCAGGTCCACACAAGCGACTGTGAGTGAAGGAGCTCGTGGCACTCAGTTGAGCACGCGGTAGGAGGTGGCGTGACCGGGGTTGTGGACCACACGGAGAGCTCGGCGTCACGGAGGGCGGGTCCGGCGGCGGCGGCGTAGGTGGTGGGACGTGGGCGGCGTTGTAGGTGGTGAAGGTGGGATGGGCGGCAGTGTAGTGAAGGGGAGAAGCATAGGCTGTTGGGTGGGCGTAGTGGAGGGGAGTGGAGAATCCGTAGGAGAAACGAAGAGGAGAGTAGACGCCGAGGCCGGGAGCCGCAGGACGGAGCGCTTCTTGCGGGTGTCTGGGGCGGCAGCGGCAGCGGCTGCGGCTTCGTCATAGGCCTGTTGGTGGGCGGCCTTAGCGGCGGCTACCTCTGGGGTGTCCTGGACGGGTTCGGGAAGGGGACCGGGAAGGGCGGCCAGAGGGGCAGTTACAGGGGCGTCGGGAGCCACTGGCAGGTTGGTGCCGGACACACGGAATCCAAGGGCGTCGGCCACGTAGTGCTGAGTCTGAACCTTTCCCTCAGAGTCCACGTAGTTGTATGAACCACGGACAACACCGAAGGCGTCGCGAGTCTCAGCGCGTGTAGAAGGACCGCCGGCGTAACCGAAGGAGTACTGACCGATCTCGTCTTGAGCGTGGTACTGAGACTGGATAGGTGCTACAGGTGCGAAGGGAGCTACGTTGTAAGCAAGAGGAGCGGCAGCGACGTTGTAAGATACAGGTGTAGGAGCGACGGTCTTAACTACAGGTGTTTTGAGGGTGATAGGAGCAGCTGCAGAAGGACACCTGCGTATGAGTAAGGGTGCAGACCAGAATAACCTGCATAAGGATAGGCGCCAAGAAGGCCGTGATGGCCTCCATATACGCCGTTGTATGCAAGCAAGGAGGCGCTACTGCTAGCCACGAGGGCCGCCACGGAAATCACAGTCTGAAAAGTAGAATCCATCTATCAGAATCATATTTTTGAAATTATGTACTGTTGGAGTGAAAAGTTATTGAGATATTCACAAGAAATTTCCGAGTCGTAGAGCTTACCAGAGCATTCATGTTGACCCACCGTCGAGGAGCTGTCTATCGGGAAAAGCGGCAGCCGTCCCTTATATACCTGCGGACGTCCAGACCATCAGCTGATGGCGATGGGATGGGCGTGGTTCTACCTTCCACATCCAGATATGTCTATGGGTGAAAATATAGAAAACATGGAATGAACAATCCTGAGAATGAGACTGAGAACTATGACACAAGTCATGAATAATATGTGCTATGACCTCTGAGATCAGAACTGGTAATGTCCCGAAAACATTTAAAATGTATACATATATAAAAATGTATACACATGCGTGTGTATCTCTACATATGTATGTATATATGTAATGTAATATATACTTATATATAGAGAAAACTATTCATTTTTCTCTTTCAAAAAGGCAAGATAATGTTAGTAATTAGAGATGGGCAGTAACGGAATACATGCAACAGCGATATGTATCGATCGATACATTTATATTGGTATCGGTATCGCCTTAGCTTCTCAATAACGGTTTCGTTTTACTGGCATCGCTATGGTGTTTTTCTCAAGCCGTATCGAAAAAATAGATACTGGTGCATTTACATAACTCTCTCATTATCTCACTGACTTTCTTTCAATCTACCCCCTCTCTCTCCTCCCTCCATCTCTCACACACCCTATGTCTGCCCCACTACCTCTATCTCTCCCCCTCTCTCTTTTTCTCCCCTCCCTCTCTCACTCTCTATCTCTCATTTCATTTTATCACTCTTTCTTTCTTGTTTTCATTTATTCATTCTCGCGTCATCTCTCTTATTTTTTTTCTCTGTCTTTCACACACTCGCTCACTCCGCTCCCTCTCTGCTTCATACAGTCTCTCTCCCTCTCCCTCTCGCTTTCTCACTCTCTGACTCCATCTCTCCTCTCTCTCATCCCCTGTCTCTCTCAGACTATTTACTTATTAACCTATCTGTCTGTGTGTGATTCTCTTTCTTTCACTCCCCTCTCTCTAGTCTACCTCTTCACCTATCCCTTTGTGTTTCTCTCTCTCAGCCCCCCCCCCTTTCTGACTCGATTTGTTAGTATGTGTTTGTGTTTCTCTCTCTCACCTCTTCTCCCTCTGACTCTGTCTACCAATTCACCTATCTGTTTGTTTGTGTTTGTTTCTCTCTCTGACTCTGTCTACCTATTCACCTATAAGATTGTGTGTGTTGTTTCTCTCTCTCTCACCCCCTCTCTCTTTGACTCAGTTTACCTATTTACATATCTGTGTGTTTGTTTCTTTCTCTCTCTCTGACTCTGCCTACCCATTCATCTATCTGTTTGTGTGTGTTTATTTCTTTCTCTCACCCCTATCTACCTATTCAAGTTTCTTCTCTTTCCCCTTCTCTCTTTGACTCTCTCTCTACCTATTTACCTATCTGAGGTTCCAAACCTTTGTGTCACGAGTTCCCTCCCTCCGTCATATGAAAAAGTGCATTAATTTTTTCACAATACCTTCGCATATCCGATCGCCGCGATTTTGGTATCGATGGATTCCTGCCACCGTCTACTTCACATAAACGGAGGAATTATGTCGCGCAACCCCCTGAAACCCCCCTTTCTTGGACCCGATAGCAGGGGAGAGCATAAAATGTACCAGGAAATTGTGGGGTAAACTAACAATAACATTAGTGATGATAATACCTCATTATGTTGCTGAATGCGTCCCTGTCGCCCTAATCAAAGCGAGAAACACAAAAATCCTCCAGGAATTCACCTCAGGATAGAGCGTGCGATCTATATGCGGGGCGAACACGGCAGTGTGTACCTAGCAATTATAAGGCACAAACCTGATTGATGGATGCCGCTGAGCTGTGGGCTCGCAGCTGGGACACTGATTCTCTCATACATGATGGATTCTTTGTCCTCCAGGGCAGAGGTTGGTGGGCGACAGCCCCCTAGAGGGAGGGGGTCGCATTATACATTGGAGTGACTTATTCATCGTATATTATTACTATAGTTACGTGTCCACTGTATTCTACTTATGTTTTACTCCGCAATTTCCCGTTACCTTTCATGCCCTCCCTTATTATCGAGACCAATATTATCGGTAATGGGGGGGCGCAGCATAATTTCGATATATTTGGATAGTAGAGAACGAATGGAAACCGTCGATACCAAAATCGGTTATGTGATGATATTCTAAAAAAAAAAAAAAAAAAAAAAAAAAGTACCAAAGCGTATTTTCAAATGCCCACAAAATATGCAAAGACTTTTTCAGTCCAGTCAAATATTAGTGTTCGAGTACCTTAGTAACCACTTTAATCAATTAATTTCTAGAAATTTAAATTTTTAGGGGAATATAATGGTTACACTCAAACACATTCATATGAATATATTACTGAAGTAGTTTTAGTCGTAGAATCCTAAGAAATAACTTTGTGTGTCATCAGACTGCCATAAACAGACAATTCATGTTTGAATACTTGATATGAAATATTTACATTGGAAAAGAAACTTACTCGAGTAAACACACACACACACATCTGTATATATGTGTGTGCGGTAGAAGGAATAACAATGCACACACTAGATTTATTAAAATAAATGAAGCAAGAGTTTCGGAATCCTCCTGAATCCATCTTCAGGTTTGAAGGGAGAGGGAAGAGCAAGAAGTATGAAAAAGAGAAAGAGGCAACATGTCGAAGACAGGCAGGTGAGGACACGAGACCAGAAGCGAAGGGAGACCAGGTCAGGTCGGAGGATCAGGCGGTATGTGCGAAGGATGGCCGGCATAAGGGTGAAGGCGGAGATGTGGGAAGCGGCGAGACTGTCGGCAGGAGGAAAGCCACTGTACAAGTAAAAATTAGGCAGCAGCTTGATTGGACATCAGCAGAAAGGAAGACAGTGCACGTTGCTGACGGATCCATACGATATGCAACAAAGTCTTCTCTGGTTATATAATCTGAATGGGACAGTTTGCCCAGAAACGTCACTAATAGTGTTTCTCGTCTAAAAATGGAATCGATTCTTGTAAAACGAGACATTTAACTGACGAATTACTGGTTATGCCAACGCTAACACAAGCGTTGGCAATTAGCAATGCGTAGCTGATGAGCAGAAATGAGATGAACATAAGATGATGATGAGATGAATAGCAGGATATAATTTCATATAGATTTCTATTTTTTATATTCATTTGATATGACATTTCTTTGTTACTGGGGTTAATTTACCACATATATATTTGATTTCTTAGAAATGACTTTTACTTTCAACAATAACATTTTCATTGTTTATGAAGGTTAGCATGGAAAGTGAAAACGCTTGACTTTACTGATGTACATTTTCATAAAAAAAAGTCTTTACGAATTCAAGTTTTAACGAAAGAAAATATTCAGCAGCAATTGATTGTTTTTTCTTCATATATGGTATGCGGAACACTAGGTTCTCGGTCTACCCAAACCTTTTCTTCTTTTACCTTTTCATCAAGAAATATATATCTTAATCTTTATAAAAGATGTATATATCATTGAAATGTTCTGTTTCCAACAGCAGACCTGGGAATTAACGTCAGTTGAGAAGGGTGAAACATATAATTTAGATATTTGTTTATTTATCAGAAATGTATTTTACATTGTGATTTACATGATAAGCTTTATACATTGTGTGG
>NW_020872583.1:170745-175745 GCF_003789085.1 Penaeus vannamei
ACATATTCATACGAACATTTATATTCACATAAACTATGAAAACTGCGCGATAATACCAGGAAATAATTATTCCAGGAAGAAATACCAGAAAACACCAGTGATACACAAAGTTAGAACGAGAAAAAATAACATCAGTCTGGGTATCCCTATTTTCCAAAATACGTAATTTATTCACTCTAATTTTACTAATTTATTTATATATATACATTTTTATCATTTTATTTTATTCCTTGCTTTCTTTTTGCAGACCTGCTTTGTTCGTGTTATGAAGTATATTCTCTTGTTGTTTTTACTGTATCTTGGTTGAATACGTCAGCTTCTCTTCTGATTATTTGCCTCAACATTGATATAAATAGATAATTGAATCAGTACACATCTACACACACACACATACACATACACACAAAAACAAACACACACACACACACACACACACACACACACACACACACACACACACACACACACACACACACACACACACACACATATATATATATATATATATATATATATATATATATATATATATATATATATATATATATATGTATATATATATATATATAATTATGTATGTATGTGAGTGTGTGTGTGATACATGATATAGCTAGCTTGATAAATAGATAGTAAGAACGGCATATCAGCAAAAATACAACATACATACAGTATAATAGACGCATTGTACACTTGCAGAAACTTACTACATAGAAAGAACAGTTATTTACAGGTCACCAATCATCAAAACCGATAATGACCTCAGAACTCGTGAGGTCATTCACCCCTTGGCTCGTTTGGGAAACCGTTGTGCTGTCGTTCGCACTTACTTCACGCCAAAGAGGGGGGGGAGAGGGGGGAGAAGTTAACAGTTGATTATATTGCAGTTTGAGACACTAAGGATTTTTTAGAATATTTTTCTATTCGTTTGTTTTGTTTATTTTTTTTTTTATACCGTTGTGATGTTCTCACGTACTTCATGCAAAGAGAGGGGGGGAAGGGGGGGGGAGAAGTTAACAGTTGAACGTATAGCAGTTTGAGACACTAAGATTTTTTTGGTTATTTTTCCATTCGTTTGTTTTGTTCCTTTATTTACTTACTTATTTATATTCTTTTTATAATTGTTATTATTTCATATTTGAAGAATCCTTTAATTCTTTTTAGATGCGGAGGAGGTAATACTCCTCTTTGTATGCCTGTGTATATCTATCTTCCTGGTTATCTCTCTCTCTTACTATCTATCTATCTACTTCTTTTGGCTGCTTTCATTAGAGGTCGCCACAGTGGATCATCCGCCTCCACTTTGTCCTGTACTCTGTCTAACTTCCTGTTGCACCGTCCACCTACATGTTTTCCTTCAACATATACACAATATTCCACTTTGGCTCTCCTCTTCCCCGCCTTTGAAAGCGCCATAAAACAACATTCTCGCTGTTCATCGTACCTTTCCTATACCTCCCTCTACCTCTCCTAGCTCTCTACTCCCATAGCAAAGCAACAGTGACGACTACGAACAGCATAGTCCACGGACACTCCCGCCCTCTCTCGCCTCTCGACTTCTACGTCACTCAGAGCCGATCCTTGACGCAACGCCACCTCGCACTTGAGTCCCATCCGTCACCCTCACGGCACCTCTCCGCTGTCCCATTCCTCATCCACCTCTTGCGCAACCCCCCCCCCCTCATTTATTTCTGTGTCTCCTGATTTCCTCATCCAGGGTCATAACTCATATGATTCCTCTACCTCAGGGTTTCCCAACCAGGGGTGGTTGGTAATCGCCTGGGGGTGTGAGGTAGCACTCCAAGTGTCCATCTTGAAGACATTCAATTAATCTGCTTTCGGTTTGTTAGAATTGTGCGAGGCCCGACCCAAAGAATATTCGTATACTTGACATGCATAGATAAAGAAATAAATGCGTATTTTTCAGTCTAGACATGCATATCAGCCCGTCAAATAGATGGTTAAATGTATATTTGTCAGATATATAGACAGATGTGCCTTTATTTCTGCGTATGTATTTATGAAAATTCATTGGGTCGGGCCTGCCACAATTTTAACAAACCGGCTGTTTATCGCTCATAATCAAGAAACAGGAAGAAAAGAGCTAATGAATTGAAAATTCATTTATATAAACGCTTTGAAAATAGTTCTTTGATTTTTACATGTAAATATTTCAAGCAAGTGATTATTTTTTGTATTCATTCAAATAATTAGGGACATGTCTTCTAGTCCACATGTTTGATTTTTGTTAGCATGTTATTGGAATATGAAAAGGAATATTATCTCTTGATCAAATTTAGTATAAATCCACCTCCTTTATCCTTAAATAAGCTATAAATTTAAAGGGGTTGCGAGGTCACAGTAAAGTTTTCTTAGGGGTGCGGGCGTAAAACAGGTTGGGAACTTCAGCTCTGACGCCACGAACACACAGCGCGACTCCTCCACTTCTCCTCTAAGGCAAACGTCGCATTTCGAGCGCTCTTTCCCACTTTCCTGTCTCCTCATTTCCTCCTTACTTATCCTTTGGGCTTCGCGATTCCCCCCTCTGCACCGTCCATCCTCTTCTCTCTCTTTCTTTCATTTTCTTTATTACCTATTCTCATAAAGTACTCCATCTATATTCTCAACATTTTCCTCGCACCTTTCTCTCTCTCTCTCTCTCTCTCTCTCTCTCTCTCTCTCTCTCTCTCTCTCTCTCTCTCTCTCTCTCTCTCTCTCTCTCTCTCTCTCTCTCTCTCTCTCTCTCTCTCTCTCTCTCTCTCTCTCTCTCTCTCTCTCTCTCTCTCTCTCTCTCTCTCTCTCTCTCTCTCTCTTTAGAGATGCAATTTTACTTTGCAATAAACGTCAAAGTCAAAATCTCTCTCTCTTCCTTGTCTTCCTCTCCTCCTTCCAAGTGCCTCCTAGTCTTCTTCTTTATCACTGCACTCCTCTTATCCGGTCTTCAAGCCCTTCTCTGCCTCCTCCTAGCGCTTCCCTCGTCTCCTTCCCGACACCACGGTCCTCCTTCAATTCCCACCATTGGATCCTTGGTTCAGCCTCTTCCTCTTCCTCTTCCTCTTCCTCTTCCTCTTCCTCTTCTCCAACGGCATCCTAAACACCGCCATCCGAGGCTGTCTGGGACGCTCTCATTGCATCGCAGGCTGTAATGTCTTGCTATCTGTACTGTTATATTTCTATACGTATATATATATATATATATATATATATATATATATATATTATATATATATATATATATGCGTACACACACACACACACACACACACACACACACACACACACACACACACACACACACACACACACACACACACACACACACACACACACACACACACACACACACACACACACACACACATATATATATATATATATATATATATATATATATTATATATATATATATATATATATATATATATACATATATATTTGTATTTGTTTCCTGTTGAGCTAATTAGTCATGACAAAAATGACTAACATAATAGCCCATTAAACAGAAACAAATGGCCTGTGCTTATTTTTTCGCACTTTGGACAAGTTAGCTCACACCTGTGAAGTAAAAGAGATAAAAAAAAACACGAAAGGAAAGAAGCGATTACCCCACGGGCACAGATGTGAGTCCAGGTAGGTGAAAAAAGGTGTACAGTCGTCAATTAGCATGAGTTTGAACCGGTTGTACGGCTTCGGTAGTCTTTGGTCAGGGGGCGAGGCGGGAGGTACGACATTTCGTGGTTTCTTTGAGCAAGGAATACCCGGTTTCTTGGCTTATATAGTGCAGGTATGTTTACGATAGGGTTATGAGCACAAATATTTATGTTTGCATATCTATCTATCATATATATATATATATATATATATATATATATATAATATATATATATATACATATATATATATATATATATATATATATATATATATATATATATATATATATATATATATATATATATTGTATATATATATATACATATATATATATATATATATGTATATATATTTATATATATATATATATTTATATATACATATATATACATATACATGCAAATATATGTACACACACACACACACACACACACACACACACACACACACACACACACACACACACACACACACATATATATATATATATATATATATATATATATATATATATATATATATATATGTGTGTGTGTGTGTGTGTGTGTGTGTGTGTGTGTGTGTGTGTGTGTGTGTGTTGTATATCTATATATATCATATCATATCATATCATATCTATCTATCTATCTATCTATATGTATATATATGTATGTCTATGACCATATATATATATATATATATATGTGTGTGTGTGTGTGTGTGTGTGTGTGTGTGTGTGTGTGTGTGTGTGTGTGTGTGTTGTGTGTGTGTTATATGTTATACATATGTTCGTGTTTACTTAGTTATTCATTTAGACACACACGCACAGACAGTATATTCCTATATTTCAGTTCCTCCCACGAACAAATTTGTGACCTTAAAATGTCATTATTGCAGCACAGGCAGCATAGTGACGTCATTTCTAATTATGAGTGTGTGGGTGAAACTCTAATGTAGTGTGTGTATGACGTTATTCTCGTAATGAGAGAGTGAGTGAAAGAAGAGAGAGAGAGAGAGGAGAGAGAGAGAGAGAGAGAGAGAGAGAGAGAGAGAGAGAGAGAGAGAGAGAGAGAGAGAGAGAGAGAGAGAGAGAGAGAGAGAGAGAGAGAGAGAGAGAGAGAGAGAGAGAGAGAGAGAGAGAGAGGGAGGGAGATTTGACTTATTTGAAAAAATATATATTTATAGAGCACTTTGCATGCCCTGTAAAAGGCCAAGGAAAGATGTCCGAGCATCTACCTAATCTGGCTGAACTTATAATGACTTAAGGGCCAAAGTCAAACATTAAATATACATCACTGAAGGGCTGCACCTTAGTGTTCCCCTTAATGGTTAACTATCTAATAACTGAAAAAAAACGCATATATATGATT
>NW_020872583.1:183245-184435 GCF_003789085.1 Penaeus vannamei
ATGCAGTCATTTCCTTTCAATACAACATGTTTATAAAAGAATTATTTCTAACCTTTATGTAAATAACACTTTCCGGGTATATGTTTTGACACGACACACAACACCACAACACAAACACAACACACAAAAACACACACACACACTCACACACACACACACACACACACACACACACACACCACACACACACCACACACAACACACACACACACACACACACACACACACACACACACACACACACACACGCACACACACACGCACACACACACCACACACACACACACACACAGCACACACACACAAACACATACACAAATCACCACACACACACACATGTGGGTGTAAATATATGTAGTGGTGAGTGCTGTGTTGTGAAAGAGAAAAGGGAAAAAATAGTAACACCTGGGGTGATGAGGGGTGAGAGTGGGAGGGGGTTGGGGGTTGAGAGTGGGGAGGGGGGTTGGGGGTGATAGTGGGGAGGGTGGTTGGTGGTGAGAGTGGGAAAGGGGTGTTGGGGGGGTTGAGAGTGAGGAAGGGGTGAGTTTGCGGGTAATGAGGTGTGGTTGCGGGTGTATGGGTGGAGGGTGGGTGGTCAAGGATACGAACTTCTAGGTCAGGATTAGGATTTTTCTTTCTTTTTGTCTTTTTTTTTCTTTGTATGACTTGTATTCGCTTTCTTAGCCTGATCTGTTACTTTGTTCTGTTTGTTTGTATTGTTAATTGTTAGTCAAATTTAAAAGCTTTCTAGTTTATTGTGAATATGTATTTGATTACTATCCCTTTTTCTTTTCTTTTTGCTGTGATCCGTGCATCATAATCATTGGTTTCTTATTATCCTTATTCACTAGCACTTATAAGCAATCAGTTATTTATTTATCAATTACTACCCATTATTACCCCCTCCCAAAGGAAAGTGCTATGTTTGTTAGCGTTGACTTTAGTTAAGTGTAGTTTGCTGTTTAAGTTACGAATTAGACTTCGTATAAAAAAAATTAATCCAATATTTTTGTTCTTTAGGTCCCAAGCTTATATGGCCCATTAAAAATTTTCCGGTTAATCGATGCAAGATTTTTATTTAAAAGGATCATTAGCATTGCGCGCGCAGATATGGAAAAAACAAAACACGACGCCCCATGAAATAGCGTCCTACCCTTGAATAAAGAGGTTGATTTCTCTTAATGTACGTA
>NW_020872584.1:18284-25784 GCF_003789085.1 Penaeus vannamei
TTTACCCATCGACTCTTGGGCTGCATCAAGCGTTTCGTACTTGAAGTGTCCCACAGAAGTATAGGGTCTGTTAGATTGTAGAGTGCTGTGAAATGCCCAGAGATGGCTTCAGCAAACCCCCCAGCACACTCCTTCAGCCTGTCCAGATGGAACACCCTAGGGTGATCACTGGATCACTGTGGTTTCGAAGTGGACCCGGAGGGTAGCCACAACCAATCTATGCTCGGTATCACATAACTTGGCACTCCTGTACACCCTGCAGTTCTGGAGGATCCTCCAAAAAGTGCTAAAGAGCAATCTCCTTGGCTGGATTACCCACATCGCTGTACCATGTCCAATGATGTGGGTCTGGGTATTGATACCAGGAGCCAGAAATCCTCAATTTCTGGGACCTTGCAAAGATCACTCTGGGTGGACCCCACCTCTGCCACCCCCGCCGACACTGCCCCACATAAAAGGAGGCAGCAGGTTGCAGGACCCGAAATCCACTTGTGGGGTTCCCTAGGGCTTTGCCCCACATGCTTCATTCCAGGCTGGAGGCTGCCAAAACGCAGGCAGGATGAGTAGCTCCCGTTTCCATCTTGTGCTCCAGCAGTCACCCTCTCTGCAGGGCCCACAGCCTGCCTCTCTTGCCGGGTAGGAGGGGCATTTCCCCTACCCCCAGCATTACCTATTACATAAAATATTGCTGATGAGGTTATCTCTGGGGGAGGACTGGTAAGGCCCACCTCCCCCAAGCCTCCCATAAACCCCAGGGGGTTTAGAGGCAAGAGTTAGTACAAGGCCAGCGCATGTCCACATGCCAGTAGGCTATGACCCTGTACCTCTGGGGCCTCCTGCTGCTCCGAGATCCCCTACAATTCAGCCTGGGACCGCTAGGCCCCCCGGGCAGGTACCTTGGCCGACTGCTTCCGGGGCTTTGCCAGTGCCCTCTCTTCTGTCCCTACTTAACGTCGTGCGTCCGCAACACGCCTGGAGCTTGTGACAACCTCAGAGGCGCCCCAGGCAGGGGAGCTGGACCAGGACGTGGAACCGGCGCTCCGCTTCCTCGGCCGCAGCAGCCACCTCCTTGAGGACTTTCTCCACAACGCTGACCGCCGTGGTGACCTTCTTCGTGTCCACCAGGGCCTATAATGATCGACGGCTTCCTGAAGGCCGTCTTCGGTGTGGGCGAGCATGGGCAGCTGGACCTGGACGTGGAACCTGCACTCCGCCTCCTCGGCCACAGTAGCCACCTCCTAGAGGATCTTTTCCGCAACGACGATTGCCGTGGTGACCTTCGTGTCCACCAAGGCCTGCAGCTGATCGACGGCTTCCTGGAGGCCCTCTTCGGTATGAGGCCGGAGACGAATAAGAGGGGTAATAATCAGTGAAGTATTATTGATGATAATTAATGATAATATTAATGATAATCCTCGCGCCCTCCGGCGGGACCACGAACTTGGTGCCTGTCAGCTCCTCACCCTTGGCCACGACTTGCCCATGCAGCATCCAAGGCACGAACAACCTCTTCATCTGCATCGTCGTGGGCATCTTCTGCGTCGTGGCCTGCTCTACCATTCTCTTGGCGTCTTCCAGCGCCTCGGTCGAGCGGGCGTAGAGGAGGACCGACGTCGAGGTAGCTTCTTTGGGAGGCACGACCAGCTTCACTTTGTAGCTGGTTGTGATTTCCCAAGCTGCCATCACCAGGAACCTGTGCAGTGCCTTGGGGACCTCGAGCATCTCCGTAACAGGCCACTCTGGTTCCTTCTTCGTCTTCTTCATCTGCTTCGTCATGGGAGTCCAGTGTAGTAGCCTGCTCAACCATCCTCTTGGCGTCTTCCAGCACTTCGGTAGAGTGGGTGTAGAGGCGGACCAAAGTCGAGGCAACTTCTTTGGGAGGCACGACCAGCTTCACTTTACACGCGTTCAGGACGACAGGACGGGATAATGCACTGCATACAGGGTCGCGGCCGGCTTCTCGGACGGTCTCCCGGCCGGCTTCTCGGACGGTCTCCCGGCCGACTTTTCGGACAGTCTCAAGGCCGGCTTCTCGGACGTTCTCAGGCCGGCTTTTAGGACGTTCTCAAGGGGGCGGTATTTATCAAAATACTGGGTATTTAACTGAGCACTACACTCACAACCCACTCTACAGCACTCCACTGAGCGAAGTACTTGAGTGGTATCTGTGAAAAGTCTGAGTGCTCCGCTGAGCAAAGTATTTCCCTCACTTAGGCAGGCCGCTTGAGTGTAGGTTAGATATTATATTTAACTTACTTTCAAGCAAATTATAAGTTTTACCGTAAAACAAAATATACTTCATGTCAATATAAAATAATTACACATTTTTATAACGCCATATACATGAAAAAAATTAATATATTGTAGTATATATTAACCGACTTGTTTAAAATCCGCGTCCGATTGCATACCGTCGAGTCCCAAATGCTTCGTGTTTCTTTCGAAGCTGTCGACGAAAATTTCGAAATGGAACAAAACTCAACTTTAACCCCCAAGCTGAAGAAGACTGCTAATTTTACTATAGATGAGGAGTTGAGCCTCTTGGAACTAATAGAGGTGAAGGAGATAATAAAGGGAAAATTTGGGCCTAACCTTACAATACAAGACAAGCTCAAGGCTTGGGAGTGGTTTCACTCCCGCCACAGTGTCACTAGCACTTGCATTTCTGCAGAGATAGCACGTGTTCAGGCTTATTTGACCTCTGATCATGTCGGTCACATACATTAAGCCTTCTCAACGTTTCTTCAACTCGTGATCACTATAACTGTTCAGCACATCTTTTCTTATCCGGAACTGCCTCATACTTCGTAGCTTCACTCGCTGTTGTGTTGCATCCAGTGCTGTTGCTTGGACTTGAATGCGGCACGATGTGCTGAGTGTCCTCCCGTAGGACATTTAGCGACATCGTCCAGTTGAGTGCACTTAGAGACGCTGAGCAGTTTGATAAATAAGAGAAGTAAACTACTCAAAATTGAGTGCTGCAGAAATTTCGTCTGCTAAGTGCACTTCGGGATACTCAGTATTTTCATAAATACCGCCCCAGTTTCCATAGGTAGCCACAGGGAGGCACTACAGGTCTCGATGGTGGGGAGGCTATTCACCGGTAGGGGAGGCTTATGTAGAGCTGCTCCCTTTTTCGGACTAGGCTAGCCAGCGGTGGCAGCTGCAAGAGAGAAGGCATGCAAGCACTTAACACTATCTAATCTATTCCACCATCGCTTCACACCACCCTGCGTGAAGCAGGTGTGTGTGTGTATATATATATATATATATATATATATATATATATATATATATATATATATATACATGTGTACATACATACACACACACACACAACACACACACACACACACACACACACACACACCATATATATATATATATATATATATATATATATATATATATATATATATATATATACGTTTATAGTAAATATAATATTTACATATACATATTTGTGTGTGCATATATATATATATATATATATATATATATATATATATATATATATATATATGTATATATACATACATACATACATACATACATACATTCATATATATATATACACATACATACACACACACACACACACACACACACACACACACACACACACACACATATATATATATAATATATATATATATATATATATATTATATATATATGTATGTATATATATACATATGTGTGTATATAAACATATATATACAAAATATAGGTATATTATATATATATATATATATAATATATATATATATATATATATATATATATATATATGGTAAATCTAAGTAAGACAGCCGCGCCTATTTTTATTTTCTCCTATCCCCTTCATTCTTGGGTGACCCGTGGAGAATTGGGGGTTGGAGGGGGGGCACACACACGGAAGAAATAGCAGAATTTAAAGTGAAATTTTTGAGAAAAAAAAATGCAAAATCCGAACGAGATTCCGGCGCCGTTGCGAGATGCGCCGGTGTCAGTGTTGCCAAAATCCCGACATTTCTCAACCTAACCTAACCCAACCCAACCTAACCTAACCTAATCAACCTAACCTAACCTAACCTAACCCTCAACCAAACCTAACCTGACCTAACCAACCTAACCCAACCCAACCCAACCCGGACCCCCTTCCCTGGGCGTATTTCCTGACCCCTTACCTGGGGGTATTTTGCAGTACAAATGAAGCATACCTTCCAAACCCCCGTATTTTGTATTTTGCAGAAAGCTCACAGTATTGTTTACATTCGAGACGGTCCGAGACAACGAGGTTTGTGGACTGTAGTGAGGCAACTTTTGAATTTCAATTAAAGCACAACCAGTGAGGTCCCCACAATTTTATTAACTTCCCCGACATAAACGAACTCTAGTCAATAATTCTGTTATACTTTCCTTTGTATATATAGTGCGGCTGCGACCCGGAATTTCGTACTTTTAAAATCATGCCTGGCGAACGTTCGCCAGGACTGGCGAAAGATCATATTGGAACAGCCTGGCGAAGAAAGCTGTTTGAATACCATTTTCTTGCTTTCAAGTTATAAATTAGTAACATATTTGTGTATGATAGGATGTAGGAATCACATTGAAATTATAAAATATCTTAAAATCATAATTTGTTATGAAATAACGTATATACGTATTTTTTCAAGACCTTCGATGTTCCAGTCGAGAGCTCAAGACATCAGCTGTATTCCGACCCCCCTACCCCTACCCCCCACCCCCGAGATGACTTATTTAGATTTAGGTTGTTGTTATTTTGGTTGTAAGGATAATGTTCTTTTCACAAATATCACCAGAAGTGTTTTTTATGACGGCATGTTTACTTTTGGCTATAGAAACATAGCTGTAGTGCTCCACTGCCTTATAATGAGGCGTCTTTAATGATAACCTTGTAGGCCTACAGTTCAATATCTTACATCAGTTAGGAATAGTAAAATAGTAATTTTTAAACTCTTGTTAAAGTATAAAGTTATTTTTGTATAAAAGTATAAGGTTGATATAGTATAGTATAAAGTACTTTTAAAACCTTTCGCCAATGCTGGCGTTCGCCTGGCGAAGCTTCGCCATGCGAACATCTGAGTGAGGAAGGCCTTACTTTTAAACCCACGGCAGGTGTTCGCCAGGCCTGGCGAACGAAAGGGATCGCCAGGCGCTAACATCTTGGATTCCTGATAAATCTAGCGCTTTGGCGAATGAAAAAAAAAACGCGAGAAAAAGCAAAAGGTTTTAAAAGTACGGGCCATAAAGTTAACCTTATTATAGTATAATTTGTAGTATAGCATAAAGTATAAAGTTAAATTTGTTATAGTATAAAGATATTTTCAACTTCTTTGTTATAGCATAAAGTTAAATTTTAACTCCTTTGTTATAGTATAAAGTGAGACTATTGCGGAAACAACATTTTCGTCTTCTCTCGAGGTTAATAATTAAGTTTAGGTTATGTTATGTGCACTGAAGATGTAAACAAATTTGCGCTAGATTTAGCGGGAATGCAAGATGTTAGCGCCTGGCAAAGTCGCGAGAGCCCTCCCTTTCCCGTCTTTAAATACCATTTTCTTGCTTTCAAATTATAAATTAGTAACATTTATGTATGATATGATGTAGAAATCACAGTGTAATTGTAAAATATCTTTAAATCATAAATTATTATGAAATAACGTATATACGTAGTTTTTTCAAGACCTTCGATGTTCCAGTCGAGAGCTCAAGACATCAGCTGTATTCCCTCCCCTACCCCCACCCCCTACCCCCGAGATAACTTATTTAGATTTGGGTTGTTATTTTGGTTGTAAGGATAATTTTCCTTTCACAAATGTGACCAAAAGTGTTTTGATGATGGCTTGTTTACTACGGGCTATAGAAATATAGCTGTAGTGCTCCACCGCCCTATTATGAGGCGTGTCTAACCTAACCTAACCCTTGTATCCCAACAGTTAACAATTTTATATCGGTTAGGTATAGTAAAATTATTAATTTTTAACTCCTTTGTATAAAGTAAGGCTATTGCAGATATAACATTATCGTCTTCTCCCGAGGTTAATAATTAAGCTTAGATTATGTTAGGTAAGGTAATAAATTATATGATATAAGTAAGGTAAGGTAAGGTAATATAATATAAAAAAAAATCCCTGCTATGTGCCGACAATATATATTTACTTGTATGTTTATATAACACTGCAGATGTAACAAATTTGTGTTTCCCGTGTTTTTTTTCATTCGCCGAAGCGCTAGATTTAGCAGGAATCCAAGATGGTAGCGCCTGGCGATCCCTTTCGTTCGCCAGGCCTGGCGAACACCTGCCTTGGGTTTTATAGTAAGGCCTCCCTGACTCAGATGTAGGCCTACAAGGGTATCATTAGACACGCCTCATTATAGAGCGGTGGAGCACTACAGCTATGTTTCTATAGCCAAAAGTAAACATGCCAACATCAAAATACTTTTGGTAACATTTGTGAAAAGAACATTATCCCTACAACCAAAATAACAACCTAAATCTAAATAAGTCATCTGGGGGTGGGGGTGGGGGTGGGGGGGAAGGAATACAGCTGATGCCTTGAGCTCTCGACTGGAACATCGAAGGTCTTGAAAAAAAAACTACGTATATACGTTATTTCATAATAAATTATGATTTTAAGATATTTTAGAATTTCAATGTGATTCCTACATCATATCATACACACATATATTACTAATTTATAATCTGAAAGTAAGAAAATGGTATTCAAGCTGTTCTCGCGACTTTGCTTCGCCAGGCTGTTCCAATACGATCTTTCGCCAGCCCTGGCGAACGTTCGCCATGTATGATATTAATAGTACGAAATTCTCGATCGCCCGGCGAAACCTTTCGCCAGCCCTGGCGAAAGGTTTTAAAAGTACGGGCCTTAGGGACGCTGAGTAGTTTGATAAATAAGACTTACGTAATCTACTCAAAACTGAGTGCTGCATCCATGAAATTTCGTTTGCTAAGTGCACTTCAGGACACAGTTTTTTGATAAATACCGCCCCTGATTCAGATCTCGTTTTTTTTTTTTCTTTTCTTTTTTTTCTTTTTTTTTTTTTTTTTTTTTTTACATTGACAAGTTTATTGAGACAAATAAATTACATCTCAAAAATATGTGGTAACGTAGGTTATCCTCACCCTCATCTTGATAAGTCCCAGTGTGGGTTCACAGTTCTCATACAAAAAATAGGTGTATTATGAGATAAAAACATAAAATACAAAAATACAAATATTCAAAGTTAATGGTTTATAAAAGAGAAAGTTCGTACGCACACTCACAGATGGGCTGTGAGGTACCGTAGGCGACCTGTGTGTAGCTGTTTATTTGCGAAGGACAGGCACTCAGGCCGTCCCCGCCAGATCTAAACAAAAGCGTACGAGGATAGTGTAAACGAAGTGTTCTTTGTCTTTCATATTTTGTGAAACCCGCTGTCTCTGAAGTTTAAACAATAATGTTATGAGGCTCCACTATGCTTTACCGTGTCCTTATA
>NW_020872584.1:38284-43284 GCF_003789085.1 Penaeus vannamei
CCGCTGGCTAGCTTAGTGCGAAAAATGGAGCAGCTCCGCATAAGCCTCCCCTGCCAGCTTACAGCCTCTCCATCATCGAGACTTCTGCACTCCTTGTGGCCACCTTTGGAAACTGGTACCTTGTGGTCGCAGGCTAAACTATATTGGATCTCGGAGCAGCAGGAGGCCACAGAGGTACAGGGTCATGGCCCATCAGTGTGTGTGGACATGCCCTGAACTTGTACTAACTCCTGCCCCTGAGCCCCCTGGGGTTGATAGGAGGCTCAGGGAAGGTGGGATTTGCCAGTCCTCCTCCCCCCAGAGATGAACCTTCGGCAACGTCTCGTATAATTGAAAATGCTGGGGGGAGGCGAAATACTTCCACCCAACAAGAGAGGCCGGCTGTGGGCCCCTGGCGACTGCTAGGGCGCAGGTTAGGAACGGCAGCTACTCGTCCCACATTCAGCCCAGCCGGGAATGAAGCTTGTGGGGCAAAGCCAAAGGGAACCCCAGACGTGGATGTCAGGTTCTGCAGCCTGCCCAAGGGTAAACCTCAAGCGCTCTGCATCAGGATGATCAGTTGCCTCTACTATCAAGGGAACTAGGAAGCCGAGAGTTAAAGTGGCTGCTCTCTCGGTGGTGAGAAGACCTGGCAGGGGCACGATCAGTGTAGGTGGCTACACCTATTACCGGTCAGGCCGCAGCGATGGTCACCATCTTCAGGGAGTAGTCATAGCCATATCCAGCAGACTCCAGCCCTCGTTGGTTGAGGTTATTCCAGTTAATGAGCGCATAATGGTATTGAGACTGAAGCTAGCATTTAGCTTCATGTCTCTTATTGCTGTATACACTCTTACCAATGTTTGTAAACTCAATGTGAAAGAGATCTTTTGCACCAAACTTGCATCTGTGTCAGACAGTTGCCCCCAGCGAGATATTCATATTGTTCTGGGTGACTTTAATGCAGTATCTGGCTGTGATCGAGCTGGCTATGAAATGTCTGTTGGTCCCCATGGTTCGGGAGCTGATGCCATCAGCAAGAATACTCTCCTTTTCCCGGACTTTGCAAGGTCCCAGAATTTAAGGATTTCTGGCTCCTGGTACCAGCGCTCAGATCCACATCATTGGACGTGGTCCAGCAATGCGGGTAATGCAGCCAAGGAGATCGACCACATACTCCTTAGCATTTGTTGGAGGATTAGTTACAACTACCCTTCAGGTCCACTTCAAAACTTCCCAGCAGGTCAATGATCACCGTAGGGTGAGTGCTGAGACAATCTCTGGTTGTTTCATAGCACTCCACTATCTGATGGACCCTGTATTTCTGTGGAACAGCTTCATAGATGAAATGCTTGATGCAGCTCAAGAATCGATTGGTGAACGCCCAAGAGCAAGACAGAATTTTATCCCGCAGGAGATACTGGAAGCCACACATGCTTGTCGTTCTCAGGTGCACAGAACTTGGTAGCTGTTAATAAGGGGCAAGGAACAGTTTATTAGGAGTCTTGCTGAGGAGTTCGAAGGCCATTTCTTAGTAAATGACCTTCATCCTGCATACCAAGCCCTGAGAAAACTAAATTCCATGCCCTCTTCACAGGTGACTGCAGTTCGCTTAGTAAGTGGCCAGATCAGAATCTCGGGTAGTACCGAGATTCTGTTGCCGGACCCACCCATCAGTGAGGATCCATTCTCTGTAACTGAAGTTAGAGAGGCGATCTCCAAGCTGAAGAGTGGTAAAGCAGCAGGTACAAGTGGCATCCCAGCTGAATTGCTAAAGGCTGGTGTTGAACCTATGGCTTGGGGGTTACATGCTGTCCTGGCTGCCATCTGGCGGTCCAGTACCGTTTCTCCTGACCTGTTGTGGGGTGTGGTCATTCCTCTCTGAAAGAGGAAGGGGGACCGATGGGGCTGCAGCAATCACCGAGGCATCACACTGCTCAGGATACCAGGCAAAGTTCTTACCCACATCCTCCTGAGACGTATCAGAGATCACCTACTGAGGCATCAAAGGCAGGAGCAATCTGGAATCACTCCTGGCAAGTCCACAATTGATCGTATTCTGGTTCTTCGAGTCATTGTAGAGCGCCGTCGTGAGTTCGAGTGTGGGCTGCTTGCAGCCTACATAGACCTCAAGAAGGCATTTGATACGGTGCATCGAGAATCATTCTGGGAGATCCTGAGACTGAGAGGAATTCCAACAAGGATTATTGGACTAATAGCAAGTCTGTATACTGGTACTGAAAGTGCTGCAAAGTGTGGTGGGGGCCTGTCGAACTTCTTTCCTGTTAGTTCAGGAGTGAGGCAAGGCTGTGTCCTTGCACCAACACTTTTCAATATTTGCATGGACTGGATCCTGGGCAGAGCTACTGTACAAAGCCATTGTGTAGCAACTCTGGGTGATATGGTTACAGACCTTGACTTTGCCGATGATGTTGCTATTCTATCTGAGTCTTTGGAAACCTTAGTGGTGGCTCTGGATGCATTAGTAATGAAGCAAAGCCCTTGAGTCTAGAGTTTTTGGGGACTTGCTCGGAGAACCTGTTCGGTCAGTACATGCTTGCAGCGAGGATATTGAAGTCACAGAGAGCTTTACATACCTAGGTAGTGTAGTTCCAAGAAGACCAAGAAGTCAGAAGTCTGGCAACAGGGGTCATGAATCACTCTCGACAAAAGTATTTGGAGATGCCGGTACCTGTGCAAAAAGACCAAGCTACGGGTTTTTAAGGTCCTGATGATGCCAGTTTTGCTATACGGTAGTGAAACCTGGACATTATCCTGTGCTTTGGAGTCTCGTCTTGATACCTTCTGTAATAGGTCCCGCCCGGATCTGGCCACCTCCTTCAAGCCTGCCACTAGGTTGTACATATATATATATATATATATATATATATATATATATATATATATATATATAATATATATATGTGTGTGTGTGTGTGTGTGCGTGTGTGTGTATGTCTATTTATGTGTATTCGTATGTATGTATATGAATATATATATATATATATATATATATATATATATATATATATATATATTATATACATGTGTGTGTGTGTTTCACGTATATTTATGTATATATATACATACATATATGTGCATATATGATATATATATATATATATATATATATATATATATATATATGTATATATATGTATATATATATATATATAGAAAAAATAATTTTTCATATATTCAAATTTATCATATTTTATACTCTTTTATAAACCATATTTATTTAAATGTAAATGTACACCTATTTTTTTGCATTTACTGTACCGTTAAGGTTTTGCGGGTAGCGTAACCAAACGGTCTTTAAAGGGCATATGTGAAGTAATTATCGTGCATTGTTTTTTCTTTGAATATTATTCAATAATGTATGCTTAGCCTATTCATGCAAAAAAAAAAAAAATCGAAGAGACCCTCTGGTATCCCCAAAAATCCAATACCAACGCCCTTAGGAACGAAGATGCAAAACTCGGCGGTCTTCGGCAATCCCGGTTGTGACGTCATTCCCAGGACCAGGGAGAATCTTGTTGAATAGCGTGATACACACAGTGCACCGCGAGTCAAGGATATCACGGTATTGTCCCAGTTTCAAGCTATTAAAGTTTGTAACAAAGGATGCTGCAGCATTGTGTAGCAATTCATTGTTCCCATTCATTCATGTCACCAGTTATTTGAATGGCCAAAAGACCGCGACAGAGCAAGGAAGTGGACACGTTTTGTGCATGCCAAGCAGAGCAACTTTCAGCCTGTGCCAACCAGCGTACTCTGCCTGATTGCTTTGCGATCAGAAAGGCTTACGACATGGGATTTGCAAAACGGTAGGCCATTTCCAATTTATATTTGTCATGATCACAACAGCGCAAAACAAACTCTGAAAGAGCGGTTTTGCTTGGCGGCGTAGCAAACATTCATTGCATGGGTATGTGACCAGTGTATTGCAAGTGAGCACGTATTACTACACAGAAATAAATACCGATGCCCCTCCACTCGCGAATGCGGCACGGGTGCAGACAAGAGATTCAAGAAATTTTGTACCATACAGAAGCAGGATCATATGTTCGACTATAAAAAATAATTTAGAAAATTACCATTCATTCATTCTCTTTGAGTCTCGACGCCACTCCATGTCTGGCTGGTTTGGCACAACTTTCACGACATCCACAGCGTCGGGCTCGTGCATGTACGGTCCAACAACCATCAACCCTTGATATTCCTCTTCTTCCAACTCTTCAAAGACGTGGGCACCCTCTGAAGAACTTTTACTAATGTCCTCGTCGGAATAATCTAATAAAACTTCACTGCCGCTGTAGTCTTGTAGTGAGTCCGCCATGTACAGTGTGTTGAATGCAGAGTAATGTGATCGTGTTCTGGAATTGACGTCATACATCCGGGTTCCGGATTTTCGCGGGAGAATATAACTTGACTTCGGAAAATCGAAATAAATCAGTTTTGGGGAATTATTTTCAGATTTCCTTTTTTACTCTTATTAGAGAGATGGTTTGCGAACTAATTCTCCCTTTTTAAAATTTTCAGTTGTTACTTCACATAAGCCCTTTAAGGCTCGTGGGGCTGGGAATGAATTCACTCCTCTGTTAAGTGTGCCAAATATTATCTGTCTGTCTGTCTCTCTGTCTCTGTCTTCCTTTCTCGTTCTCTCTCTATCTCTCTATCTCTCTCTCTCCCTCTCTCTCTTTCTCTGTCTATCTGTCTCTCAGTCTTTCTGTGTCATTCTCTCTCTCTCTCCCTCCCTCCCTCCTTCTCTCTCTCTGCATTTAGATTCATTTACACAATACAGTTTCTGACAGGGAAAAAAGATATAAGATGTGTGTGTGCGTGTGCACAACTCACCAACCCTCGTGTGGACGGGGAGCGTGGCATCGTCCCGTTGCACGCTCAGTCTTGTAGACAACTACCAACGTCGTGACTTTTTTATTTCCTTTTACTGACTTGATGTTCATGACTAAAAATATACGCGACCGCAGCCAACTGCACATTTACACTCATGACTC
>NW_020872584.1:48284-50784 GCF_003789085.1 Penaeus vannamei
AAATGTTTCATTATTTGTAAGATGATTCAATTTATTATTTTTTCTGTTGTCTACTCCTCCATTGTCCTGGTATATTTCATGTCTTTGTGAGCTAACAGGTCCAATATCATTGTTATAGGTGTTTAATGAAAACTAGAACTACTGAGAAAGGGATAGTCACTTCATAAGGAGTCCATTGGTACTAATATTGTAGGTTTATATAGCATTTTTAGCAACAAAGGAAGAAAGTAAGTAAATTAGTATTCTTAATAACTTAACAAAGAGTATTAGTTTTTTCAAGGGTTTTAGCATTGAGGACCAGATTTGATTAAATTAGATTCAAATACAGATAGATTATTGATAACAAGATAATGCATATACATATTGCACCTTGTTACATATGAGGTCTATGGCAAATGATAAAGTTGGAAACATTTGTTTTTGATTTGCATTTTTTCCATACCTTTTGTTTTATGAATAGCGTCATTATCTAGAGTAGACCCAGAAAACAGAGAAAAAATGCAATAATTGTAAACAACATATCAAGCAATAGCATAAGGTCTAGAAATAATCTTCACAAAGTAAAGGCAAGGCCACAATCCCTTATCAAAGAGTCTTTGCTGAGGCAGTGGTCAACAAATCTCAACAGGTAGAATTATATTCATCAGATGTTAAAGAAGTGAACTGCAGTCTCATAATAATCCTAGCCTGAGAAGTAGTGCTGTGTTTTGTTTTATTGTTTTTAAACTTTTAGTGTTGTGTTTTAGTATTTTATCCTATTTATTTTTTATACATAAATGTCTTTATAGTTTGGTATGGTATTTGGGGCTTCCGTCATGATTGAGTCAATCAATATTGATTTTTGTAAATATTAGTAAATCTTAAGAAAATTTTTGCATATGTAAACATTTCAATAGATATCTTGATTATATTTTAGAATGTAGTATATATATTTTGTATATAGAAAGTGGCATTGAGCTTGTTTTACATTTAATAGATGTTAAATTTATTTTCCATGTGTACTGAAAGAGTAGATATTAGTGTCTCATAAAAAATTAATACTTTGATTACATACTTTTTATTACATCAGTGTTTCCCTTGAATTCAAAGATTGGATTAAAGTGCAAGTAGTAAAAGGAAGAAGAAGAAAAAGTTTTCTAAATAATTTTACACTGAACTTAATTGAAGTTATGAAGTAACAACATTGTTGTAGTATTATCCAAAATATGTATGATTTGAGTAAAGACAAGTTTTGAATACATTTGCTAGAAACTAGCAAGTGTAAATGCTATATGCATGGTATATATCTTCCCCCCAACACACAGACATTACATCCTTTACCAACAAATATAGAATTATTTCTGGTATCTTTGATAATATCTTACAAAAGATGCAGAGTAATTTTGTGGCCAAAAATCATGCCATAAAAAGTATCTATCCTATGTTGAGTTCTATCATTAAATACACCAAAGCATGGAATGTATTTATCTGAGAAAGAAATCCAAATTTTCAAAAATGGCTGCAGCTTATGGGCACTCCTTCGTTATGTCAAGTTTCTTTGATAAGAACATGTGACAGATATTGGATACTTTTGATTTGATTTTCTAACTTAGATTGCTAGATACCTAGCAATGAATCTTTATTTTACTCTTATAGCATTTTCCTTATACAGAAGAAACTAGGTTGTTATGCTGATTCACTTTTTGGTTTCTAGAGCTCTGTGCATTTGATTTGCAAGTTCATATATTGTTTTTAGGAGTAATTCTTTGTTCATAAGTCAAGTATAGGCTATGTCAACTATTTTGATCTGTCTGAAAAATGAATGCTGTAATCAATGTGATAAGCATGTACAATTAGGAAAGTAATTTTGGCAAATATATCTGTTTCCTCATGTCTTTTTTATTACTTTTTGGTTTATTTGTAATCTTCACATGATTTTATATTTCCTCTTCATTTGTTGGAAATACATGTTCTTTTCTTGTATTTGGTTGTTTTTTGTTTGATTTCTTTTTTATGCTAAAATGTTACTCATTTATTGTGATATGATGACGTTTTGCAAATGTCTAAGAACCTATTTTTCAACTTTGTTTTATCATTTTGGAAATTGTATATATACCTATAAGGCATGGTTTATTTACATATAGTATTTTTAGAATATTTAATGATAATTGAGATTTGTCTATGATTTGCTTTAATCTTATAATAGTTTTAGGTATGTGTCAGTGATAGAGTTAATGTCATAGCTTTGACTGTTTTAAGAGTAAGATGAAGAAAAGTTTGTAAACTTGTCTAAGATAAAATTGAAATCTACAAAGTGGAAAGAAAAATATGTGTATAACAACTTCAGATATGAAGGCTAGAATAAAAAAGAAAGGTAATCTTGACTGCAGTATGTATATCCGTCTGATTTATCTCTCATTAGGGCAGAGTCATCCCATCAGCGTAGCATGAGTGCCGCCAACATGACAGCCGCAGACAAGTATGTGTTGGTGCCATTTATTGTTGGTTCAGTCCACTCACA
>NW_020872584.1:55784-73264 GCF_003789085.1 Penaeus vannamei
TGAAGTTTCTCATTACTGTAATCTTGTTGTAAAGGATATTGTAAAAGGTTACATTTAAACAATGAAAAGTTTATTCACATTTCCAAATATTTACATTTTGCTTACTGCAGCATGAGTATTAAAAGAGGAAACAGCATACAACAGAATAAACTGTTAGGATCCAGGTGATAGATTAAAGAAGTTATATTAGTTGAGGACTAGTTTCTTTCCTTGGCACAACCATACATAGGCCTACTTGTTAAGAAAGGAAATTTGCAACTAAAAGAACTATTCCATCTACAAACAGTATGATAAAATTTAAAAGCATAAATGAAAACAAACCCAAGCACCAACCAATAAAAGGACACATTATACCCAAGAAAAAAATTCCATTACATATCTGGCTAAATAAAAAGTAATAATTTTTTACATGAAATCTTGCAATCTTGTATACTGATATAGACCAGCTTTTCAAAAGTTCATGTTGATAAACTGATAAAAATACTAAGTTACAGTTTAAGTTGCCCATTTAAAAGAAAATATGTAAGTACATTTCTCCTTTTTAATAACAGAAATACAAATTTGTAAATGAAATAACCTAACTAAAAAGCTAACCTAATGCCTCATTACCAGATGTGTTAACACATTATTACTGTATATTATATAGTTATTGCATTCATTTCTTAAGCATGTAGTTGGGCATAACCAGCATTAAACCACAAAGTGACAGAAAAAGGAAGACACAAAATGTTGTATCATTACATTAGAGCTCAGGAATAACAGTAAATAATAATAAAAAAGGAATATCAATAATAACAAGTCATAGGACATAAAAGGGGAAAAAAATTAATAGTAAGAAGCTTCTAGATACTCTCTACAAACTGTGTGCTTGATGTCACAGTATTTTCTTGATCTGTCAACTGTGTGAGGATGAGCTGATGGTTCTTGTTGTATTCCTCTTCAACATTTCTGCATTGTTTGGCTTGGATGAGTCCACGAGGGGTCTTGCCAGCTGTGGTGTTCTGGACAGAGGCAAGTGGGCGCCTTGGCTGAGACCAAACATAAATGCATATATTTATTTCCTTACATAACAGTAGTCCTTTTTCTATTAGTTTTAAACATAAAGAGGATCAGCTGATTATAAACTATGAATTTATCCAAAATTTGTAGATTTGAATATGATTCAACTTAGTGGTCCTTTGAGGATTTACATGCATAAAAAGAAGTAGGTAAACAATGTTTTTAAACCTAAATATACAATTAGTTAAAGCTCTAAAGAGCTTCTACTTTGAAGACAAACACTTTAAAACAATATCACATAAACATACACATTTTAGAAATGCAAAGTTGGTTGCATCAAGTTCTTTGCTTGATAATCACAGAAAATACACACTATTTATATATTACAAAATATACAGCAAGTATTGGTAAAACTAATTTGTGTCCCTTTATAAACTCCATACATATCTCTTCAAATCTAGCCATGTTTGAATATCCTTGAACATTAAAACATATACAATGAAGTTAGGCCTACACCAAAAAGTATGTAACAAAAACAGCATTCTGTAAATTAATGAATCTCACTCAACAGTTTCACATATCTTATTGATCAAAATAGATAAGCCCCCATGAGCATCTTAAAATTATCCTAGTGGAATGTAGCCTGAAAGAGGCAACCTTACCTTCATTCATGCACTTTCATACCTTTTCTGAAGATCCCTCATCAATGAAGAGCTTCTTAACAAGTGTATTCTCTTGATTCTTCTTGGGGTTTTCATCTTTTACTTCTTCCTCTTTTCTATCATCATCTTCCTTGTTTTCTTTCACAGGCTGTGAGTCTTCAAAGACTGCATTGTGGAAACAGAACATATTATTAATGATAATAACAACAATAATAGTAGTTACATATGTAAGTAAAAGAAAAATATCATAAGGAAAAGCACACTGTCCAGTTCTTAATATTTTACCATAACAAAATAAAATCAACCATGAAGTTGTAACAAACCATGAACTTTATCTTCAAGAGGTGTTCTTGGCACTTTGGTGGTAGGTGATCTTGGGTCCTGATCTTCACCATCTTCCATGTTGTCAGGTTTATTTTCAGTGTCAAGTTGTGCAAGCTTGGATGGTTTTAGGGCATAGTTTCTCCGGCGAGTTTCATTGGTTTCAATAACAATAGGTGTGCGACTCACCTGAAATTAATTTTTTTTTTGTCTATATCAATAAAGCAGTGACTAAGGTACTTACAACTGTTTTGAAATTTAGTAAAACAATAAGAGGGGAAAGTACCTATTACCTAATACTTATTGCATAATATGTATTTCTGGATTTGGAGATTCTACATCATCATTCTGAAATGCACACAACTTACTTCAACATTTGGAGATCGAGGATCAAGCTGTAAAACTCTAACAACCTTTCCATCTCTGGGTGTTGACTCTGAACTGCTGGTGTCAGGGGTGTCTGAGACCTAGGAGGGAGGTAGTTAAGTTGCATAATGTAACATGCATTCAAACCATAAAAGGGAGGTAGTTAAGTTGCATAATGTAACATGCATTCAAAACATAAAAGGCAAGAGTAATTCTAAGGCACGAATGATACTTAATATGCTAGGGAATGGTACTGTTGGCAAACCATTTACAAGTCCTGCAGTAGCATCTGCACTTGTTAGTGTTCTAGTATAGCCTAACAAACCTTGAGCACATTTACAGATCTCTACATTAATATCAGTTGCAATACATATCAGCACAGGTTCTTACAGCTATGGGTGTTCTTGTGATGTCATCTGATGGTGAGCGAGGGTCAAAAGGCAAAACTTGTGACTTGGGTGTTTCTTGTGATTTTGTTGGCTTCAGAACCTCTTCTAGGTGCTTGCTTGTGAAATTACCCATTGTTGCCACTCAGTCTGCAATAAAAGGGCATGGTGTACACATTTGCCTTACCCTTAGTGTCTAAAAACAACACCATATCTCAATGAAGACATTGTAACCTCTAAAGAATGATGCACTTGAAAAATTACTCTAAATCTCATCTTCTGAACAGGACAACTGATTTTCAAGAATGCCGTTGATATCAGTAGAAAATAAAAATACTCACACATTTTGTCTTTTTGCTTGTGTGTTTTACATAACTATGGGATTAAATAAATGTTTTAATTATTGAAGTCAGACATTAAATGGCCTTACTCAGCGAACAAATAGTAAAAATGTTACTTCTCACGACAAAATATACTTCTGTTAACACTGCTGCCGGTACCAGTTAAAACCTTCCTGCCAGCAACCAGTACTCGCGAAACGATAACTATCCTCGACGGTTTATCTACACATATTAGGTAACCTAATTAAGAACTGCGTAGGGACTGATTACAAAGCACTTTGATATTTATAAAACAAAGTATAAGTTCTGCCATTACCAGATTAACCAAAGCAAAGTAATCACCTCAACACCTTTCTCTACACACGCAGCACGAGCAATTAGGCGAAAATACCTTTATAGTCTTGATTACTTCTTCTTTAGTCCCTCATGGCTATCCCACTTACTACAGTACCTTCCGCTACCAACTGAGAAGTCTTTACCGTATTTAGGAGTCCTGAATTTCAAAATAACTCGAATACACTTCCTTTGCGTGTTATCTTGTTCAATTTGAAAAATGTAAACACAGGATACAGCTGTGACGTCACGAGGACTTAACCAATCAGAGTAAAGTATGGGATTCAGCGTCTAGTAGCAAGTGGTTGCAAAAACTTCTACTGCTGTATTAGGTACACTATATGGATAATTTTCATTGTTAATCATAAAAGCATATTGTGTTCTCCCAATCTTTTGAGTATATAATATCGGTGTGTTTCACTTTACCCGGATTACCGTTTGGATTATCCGTATATCAAGTTCATGAAAGGAATCTTATTTTCAAAACCTCTTGCTTGATAATAAATATATAACATGTCATTTAAAGTAAATATAATTAGAGACTAATTAAAAGCTTTTGAAAGTCAATGAATTACAGATAATCAGGCATAGATCACATGAAAAATAATTTTCTCTGTTATGCGACCCGAGTATACGGTCAAGATTCTACAGCAGCAGAAGATCAGCTGCTGAGCCGATGGAGAAATAGTCAATGTTTCGTCATATTATTTTTATTGGCTAAATAACTATGCAAAAACTTGTGAAGGGAAGATTCGGGTAAGTGAAGAATATTGCTATGGACACTCATGATGAAAGTGAAAGTTGTATTTTCTCTAGTTTAATTGTAATATATTTTTTCTAGTTAGGGATAATAATGCCATAGAGTATCATCAGAAACATCCGTGAAATGAAAGATTACAACAGTATTGATTACGTTCAACAAGAGTAGTTTTTAGTGTCAAAATATAGAAGAGGAAGACTGATACTATTATCTGAGTCTGTCACTGTAAGTAGAGAGGATGTGGGCGAAAAGCCGCACCGAGATTCAAACGCCCTTTCCCTGTTGTATCAAATTTTTCTTTTAGGTTTATTAGCTAATCTGTAGTTTTTTCTAGCATCAAGAACTTTTAGATATGGATCATGGATATTATAAAATGGAATTACAGATCCCATATATACTGGTATATTCTATGTTCAAACATATTTTAGAGATTCGGTCTTTGGTTCCCCAGCAAATGAAATGTAATTTGGTAATGTCTACCACTGGCATTATACCAGTCAGTGCTGCCTCTATGCAAATTGTGTGTGTGTCACCAAGACTTTAAACATAGTTTGGAATAGTTTCAGTCTTTGAATGTACAATTAGTGTTAATTGGGTGTGCACTGGGATGGAGCATTCATTTGGGGTAATATGGCGAGTGGGAGGGGTCTTGGGATTGGGTAGGCATTATAAGGCTAAAAGCATGAGTTATGAAGCTTTATGGTACATACTACGATCTTTGTGGCAGTGTGTGCGTTTTGGATGGGATTCATTTGCTTGTTCGTTCACACATCCTGTTGAAGCTTACATGGCAAAGTCTTGGTTTTTATTTTTTTAATTTTCACTTGCTTTATCATATGAAGTACGATTCCAGTTTTCAGATTTTTCACTTCTGCAACTCTTTAAAATGCCTGCTATGAGTGAAATCACCCTGCAAAACCCCATGTAAATCAGAGGTTCATTGCTTTCTGGACCACTTCTGCTGTTACCCTTCACTATCTACAAATGTACTGAAATATAGATATTGGAAGACCTTTGGAGAGGAAGTGTGGTAATAAGGAAGGGATAGGTACAAAGCCCTTGGCCTGGCAAACATAGAAATTGGGAGAGGAGACTTTGGTTCATTCACTGTCCTTTTTGTATATTTGTGTTTGTTTGACAGTGCATGATCAAACCTTCAGTGACTGATCCTTGGATTCGTGTCTCACTCATTAAAATGCCTGTCTATAGCAATTGGGGAATATTCAGAATACTTTTGCATGACCAGTCACTATGATAATGATATTGATGAATTCCTCTCACTCTCTACTATGTGTGTGTGTGTGTATGTATGTATATATATATATATATATATATATATATATATAATATATATATATATATAATATATATATATATATATATATATATATATATGAAGCTTTATGGTACATACTATGATCTTAGTGGTAGTGTGTGCGTTTTGGATGGCATTCTTTCATATATATGTGTGTGTGTGTGTGTGTGTATATATATAATGTATATATGTGTGTGTGTGTGTATGTATGTATGTATGTATGTATGTATGTATGTATGTATGTATAATGAACAAAAGATGAAAAATTCCAATTCCTCTAGAATTACCATATATGTAGATTTAGTTATTGTGTTTATCTGTAGAAAGATATTACTTCTTCTTTTTTACCTTGTCTGTCTGTGATAATCGCTGGAGAATCTTTTTTCAGTCATGTAATAAGAGTTTTGGGAGCTGGGTGTAACCTATATATCCTGTATATCTTTATCATCTTGATAGCTGCTGATAGTTAATAGCTATTATTTTTTTCAGTTACATTATAAGAGTTGTTGGAGTTAGCCAGTCAAGATGGGCTCGGCAAATGCTTACATCACGTCAAGATCACGAAAAGGTGAGAAGATAGAAGCATAAATATTGATTTTATAATGAATAAATGTTCACATATTACTGAAATTGAGAACTTCCTGCCAAAAACAGTATGCAATTATAGACACTATCATATTAGCAGTATATTCTATAATAGATTGAGGAATTCCAAGTCATTTCTCAGCTATGACACCATTTTCACAAATTTATTTATTTTTATTTTATTTTTCTCGTTCAAAATTTAAGTTAACCCACTAGCGACAGTACATTTTCAAGCCAAAAATAATATTTTTCGGGCGGTTTCAAAATCAGCGCATAGGCAAGTCCGGGAACTTGCCCGCCTGCCACCCACCACGGGCAACAAAATCAGAGCACGAGCTCCAACCAAACATCACACCAGCTTGACACCCTGTAATGTTTACTTTTCCGGGTGTCTGATATGTTTGACAGCCATCATAAGTGGGTTAAAATAAAATTTATATGGCTTATCTTGCATAAGAGATGAATGAAACAAGACTATGATGTATCTTTCTTCACCATGGCCATGTAATTATTTATAAGATTTGCATGCCCCTGAAGTGACTTATTACGAAATAAGGAACTCTCCAAATTTTATGTAAATTGAGTATATGGTGGGGGTTTATTGGTTTTCAGAAGAAAAATGTCTGAGTTCATTCAAAGATATGTATATGTAATTTCCCTTGCACTCTGTGCATATCCAAAACTAAAATGACCAAAATTAGGTAATGGGGAAAACTATGTAGATATTTCTTTCTTTCATATTTTGTCCATCTGTTTTTCTAATTGTAACATATTATCTGTATTACTAACCAAAGAAATACAGGTAGAGGTTGAAGACCGCGACGCGCGTAGATAGAGGAAAATGGACACCGCCATCTTATAGAGCGGGAAAAATATAAGGGGATAGCGTATAGTTTAAGATGCACCGGCCTTATAGTCACCGCTAAATGACGAAAATATAACGCGCGGCCGCCTTTCAAATTCAAAGTCGATGAGCTTGTTTACCTTGCTAGGAAAAACACGACACTGACCCACGAACGCATTTTTGCGGTCGCGAACTAGTCTGTGTATCATTACGTGCTTGTCAAAACAATATTTGGCTAATTATCTGTGTCTGCTGGTACGCATTTATACCTTTAAAGTCTTTTAGTAATGTTATTATACTTCATTTGCATATTTTTATATTTATCTATACCCTCATATCGAATCCTGCGCATCGAGTGTTTCACACTTTCTTGCGCCAGCCACAGGTTGACAGCTCACCAACCCGCTCATTTCGAGATTGAAAGCCGGTGAGAAATGTTGCGTTTGCAGTGTTGTGTTGATTCTGGGTTCTTTTTAAGACCTTTACAGTGGCATCGAAGAATAATTAGACTTCAGTAACCATCCCAGTTTTATATCTGAGCCCATCAAGAGCTCCAAAGGACGAAAAAGGTGATTAAAATCGAAGCAATACCAACAGTACAAAGAAACGAAAGTTTCACGTTTCCGGATATAAAAGTATTTGGTTTATTATTTTACGGTGTGAATGCAGCTCTGTCTTGCCGTACATACCGTGGTGGAGAGAATGTGTCCTGGGGGGTGTTTGGGGGCTTGCCCCCCATCAACCCTCCCCTTGGGCAGTGCCCGAAGGGCACGCCTAGTCACGGCAATTTATATTGATATACTAGGTTGGTTGGTTTATTAGTCAATACGTTTTTGGGGGTTGGAATGTGTGAATTACCGTAGAGTTTTTGCCGAAATGTGGGTTGGGTTCCCATAGAGTTTTTGATTTATTTCGCATCAGTCCGTAAACTTTCAAAGATGGCGGTTACATCCGTAGAGTTTCATTGGCCGATTTTAAGCGCTTTTTGTGCTAGTTTTACGCTTTTTTGATAGTTATTCTTCTTATTTAAGCTTGTTTTACCCCATAATTTCCCTGATATACTTCATGCCCTCCCCTGCTAACGGGACTATCAAATCAAGATCGTCGATGGAGAAATTGTACTCGATCTCCTGAACGATTCATTCGCAAAAGAAACAACGGCGAAAATCGATGAAATCATAGGATTTCATGCAGAAAAACATCATTTTTTTCGACTTAGTCTCTGCGAGGGTGCGTCGCGGTCTTCAACAATTACCGAAATACAAACTGGCTGGCAGTCCTCGGGTCTCTGTGATAGCTACCATTTGGTTATTTGGATACCATAAAATTGTATTCTTTAGGCAAATTTACATTTAGTAACCTTTACAGTCTGCTACTATATATTGCATGTGGCTGCTAAAAAATCCCTTTTGGCACCCATGCTATTTATAAAATCATAATTAAATCAGTCTCACCTTATGACTCCCACCTGCCTGCTTTAATGATTGGTCATATGTAAATAATTGTGAGGAGGGAGCAAGCCAGCCAGTGACTGATAGCAATGATAAGATGAGTAAAGGTAAACGTAAAAGTGAAATGAAATAGCAAGAGTATTGAAAAATAAAGAAGTTTGAAAGATACATAATGAGAGAGTAAGCAAATGTGTTTGAAATGCAGTGCTTGAAGACAAAAGTTTCAATAGTAATCTCACTTTCATTATCTTGAAATTAAGGATTATGATTAAGACAAACCCAACAGTTGCCCTTGATGTCATATCTTGATATATGAGATTGATGCACAAAGAAATTATTATTATTTTCTTTTTTCTTTATTAGTGTCAAATGAAATTACTTGGAGACATGCTGCTTCCAGAAATTGTTATATATATTCCAAAAAGTTATATTATTTGCATTTGTTAAGCATCTTTTTACATTGCCTGTTACTCACCAAATGTGAGGCTTTACTGTAGTGGAACTGTGTGGTGTATTTTACTGATATCACTATAGTGCAGGTAACCAGAATGATGGATGTTATATTTGGTTCAATAAGATACAATGTTTTATTTAATTTATTGTAGAGTTGGAATCTAAAGGGAAGTAAAAGGCAATATAAAATAAAAGAAATTTGACATGTGTGCAATGAATATAAGCCTGATTATCAGTACATATAAAAAATAGATAAAGATGGCATATAAAGTGGTGAATTATTTATAATAATTGTTATTATTTTTATTATTATTATTATTACTATTAATATGTATATTTCTCTTCACAATTTAATTGCAATGTATATAACATTTCCCAGGTCAGAACAGTGGTTGTTCCAGTTGTACGTCACTACTCCTCCCTGCGACCTCTGAGAGGAGATCTACTGAAATTCCCTGGACCTAATTATGGCATTCCTTCTCGAGGGATTGGCATGATTGTAGCTAGGGTGCTTCGTGGGGCTCTCAAGATACGTTACCTTCTGCTGGGTGGCACCATTGCAGGTGGCAGTGCTTTGGCCAAGGTATAAGATTTTTTTGTCTTCTACTTGTATGTTCTTCCTTCCCCTTCTTTTTTTCCCTCCTTCCTCTTCTTTTTTCCCCCTCCTCCCCTTCCTCTTTTTCCCTCTTCCTCCTCTTTCTTTTCCTCCTCATCCATGTTTTTTTTTTTTTTTTTTTTTTTTTTTTTTTTTTTTTACCCACCTCCTTTTCCTCCTCCTCCTCCTAAAAAGTATGACATCCTAATGTAGCATTTATTTAAAAATAACTATGAAATTGATCCAATGAGAAAATTTTGGTTAGACAGTTTGATCTATTTTTTTATGATTAACATAGATAATGTAAAAGTAAAATGTCAGATCAAGGAGAACATATATCATTTACTTATTAAAAGCTTGTAAGACTAAATTTTCCATGTATTTATATATGAATGCACGGACACCATTTCAGAACTATGCAAAATATTTCTTATAAGCAAGTTTTCAGCAATTAAAGCAAACACTAATAACTTCTACTCATCTTGTCATTCTTGCACTCCCCAGACTTATGAGCAGTGGAAGGAGGCTCTGCCAGACACAAAGTTCCTGGAGGAACTAATGCCATCTCAGGAGGAGCTGGATGCCATCAGGACAGCTCTCATTTCATACAGGGACAAGATCAAGGATTCAGTCCCAGATTTTACTCTTGGTGATTATATCCGTCAGCTTTTTATATGTAACAATAGCAGGCTGATAAATAAATATCAGTAAAGCTTATATGATATTGGATTCACTTTCATAGATTAAATAATAGATACCGATTAGTTATTATTTTGTCTTCACCAATATTATTCTCTCCTTCATTGTACAAGAAGTTTCATCATATATACCATCCAGACAATCATACACCATGTGTTTCATTGCCAAAATACTTAATTTTCTCAGATCCAAAGCTCAAGGAGCTCGGGGAGTCGAAATATGATCAGCTGGTGCTCTGGTTCAAGGAGCGGCTCGATGATGCAATCAAGGCAGCGGAAGAGGAAAAAACTGAAGGTTCAGGATTCTTCACGGATGGTAAGGAAGAGGATGGTATGTGTTGTCTATTAATAATATTGATGATGCAGCACTGGTAGAACTGTGTGTATGTTTTTGTTTTACTTTTTTTTTTTTTTTTTTTTTTTTTTTTCAAAATATTTTGCTGCATTTTAAAGACATTTTCTTTTTCTTTTTTTTAAGATTTGCTGTTTTTCTAAATTTTTCTCTCTTTTCCCCTTTGTATTTATTCTCTTTCTCTTGTAATTTACACAAATACTGTAGGTTGAAGCTATTATTGATAGATGGTTGTGTAGTTTTGAGGAACAAGTTTGTAACTGGCGTCAGTTCCAAGGAAAGGTGACATTCTGATTTTTAATAAAGCACTGAAATTAGATTTTATAAGTTATATCATTTTTGTTAAAGACTAAAGGTTCTCTGTTCTCAGATTTTTATATCCCGTAGAATGCAATGTAATTAACATTATTGCACCCCAAAAATGTGTTACTTTATCTGATCTTATTGTGTTATAATATGTAAAAAAAAGAATAATAAATTGAAAGCACCGGATACAGGCAGCCCTCAGTTCCATTACTGGAAAGAAGAAGAAAAAAATAACTTCCTGAACCTTCTGTTCAAACTTCAGGACTCGCAAGATATATGAAAATGACTGAATTTAGTCAAATAAAAACTCTTTGGATAAATGATAGAAGTTGCATAATTATTGTATGCAATAATACAATGCAGATATACTGAGCTTGTTCAAGATGTAGAGAAGAGCTTAATGAAACTTTTATAGATTTTTTTTACATTAGCTTTGTAATGAACTTGGTTTATATGCTACATTGTTTGTCTTTATAAACAAAATATATAGACTAAATAGAATGATATTTTGCTTAAGTATAACATATGATTTTAGCAACATTTTGTTTGCACTTATATGTGAACTATTATTGTTATTTTTTCCTGCTTTTTGACAGGAATGTGCATTACTTTAGACATGTTTCCCTAACTGCTTTGATATAAGATTTTATTATTATACAACTTGTTTTAGTACTTAATCATGTATCAAATTTTTCTGCCAGCTAAACCTGTTATTGAACTACCTGGCCTATGTTTTTCTCTTTCTTTATTTTTCTGTTTTCTTGTGAATGTGTGTGTGCGTTTGTCCATAAGTATGTGTGTGTGTTTTGTTTTTAAATGGACTTGTAAAAAAAAATCAAATGTGATATTAGTGTGTGCATTCAGCATTCCATGAAGTGGTTTAAATTTCATCATTTGAAGCTGAGGTTGCTGGCCCCTGTTGCTTAACGCTTGTGGTATTAACCCTTTCATGTACCCTGCTGTCAATCCTAACACAAAACATGTCAGTTCTACCATGATTTACGGTTTGTTCTCATTCTCCCCTCCAGGCGAGTTCCTTACCTTGTCCGGGATGGCTAATTCCCTCACGCCAATGTTGAAAGGTGTGTAGAATACAAGATGGAAGAGGTCAGGTGGCTGCCAACTAGAGTAGTTTTTATCTTGTAATTTTTTTTTTCTCTCTCTCTCCCTTTGTTAAGGTGCTTTGTATTTTTTTTTTTTTTTTATTACTCCTAAGATTATTGTTATTTTCCTGTTTTTAAAGGCAGTAGCAGCTGTCACAAGGTTGTAAAAAGCATGATGACCACTGTGTATCTGATTACTAATCTGTAATATGTGGATTAAATTGTTAAGGAAACAAAATCTTTAGGAGTGTAAAGATACTTCTGAAGCTGATTGAGATTGCATTGACCAAGAAAATGGTTTTTACCAAGACTAAGCACTTGCTGTTATATTATTTTATGTTATGTGACTATGTATATATATATATATATATATATATATATATATATATATATATATATATATATATGTATATATATATATATATATATATATATATATATATATAATATATTATATATATAATATATTATATATATATATATATGTATATATATTATATATGTATATATATATATATATATATATATATATATGTATGTATATATATATATGTATATATATGTATATGTATATATATATATATATATATATATATATATATATATATATATATATATATATATATATATATATATATATATATATATATATATATTTATGTATATATGTATATAAATATATATATATATATATATATATATATATAAGATATATATAAGATATATATTTATTTATCTATATAGTTTATTGTTTTCAGACTTTTTTTCTTTTTTTCCCATCCCTGGTTTGTATATATTCCTCAGTCCTTCCTTGAAGCTATTTTCTTGGTGAGTGGCTGCTGCAGCAGATAAAGGGGATTCCAACCTTGTGCTTCCAGTCTTGCATTCTGCACACTCATTCTTCTCTGTGAAGAAGAAAACAAACCTCCCTTTAGAACACATAGGTTTTTTGATTTTGTGAAATGTTGAATGATAACAGAGATGTTAATTGTCATGCTTGCGTGTGTTTTAATCCACAGTAATTGTGAAAAAACTTTTTAGTACCTTTTTTCGTGTGATTTATTTTTTTATGTGGTTTGATTTTATTCTGTTTTTCTCAGTTTTAACTGCTTTTGAAAATGTATTATTTAATCCACTTCGTTTTTTTTTTTTTTTTTTTTTTTTGTACCTTTGTAGTTTCAGATTTTGTAGCAATTAAAAAGAAAGGAAATATCCTATCCATGCCAAATAATACCTTTTAAAGTGGAAGATATGAAAATGGATGAATTGGCAAGAACTAAAGAAAAAAAAAAGAAAAGGAAAAATGTAAGACTAGTCTCTAATGACCCAATTTTGATTTCAGATTTCTCCTCAGATCTTAAACAGCATGCAATTTCCTTCTCTGCAATGGGGTCTGCAGCAGAGAAAGAGCGAGAGAAAGCAGGTAATATTGCCGGCCCTTTTGCTTTGCATTTGATTTCTTTTATTTCTTCATGTTTCTTTTTTTCTTTTTGAGCATTTTTTTTTATTATCATCATTGTACAGTATGACAACTTTTTTAGAGTATATATATATATATATATATATATATATATATATATATATATATATATATAATTAATATATTCTTTTTCTTTCTTTCTTTCTATTGAGAATATGCTAATATTAATCTAGTTGCAATATTTTGTTCTATATTGTGGATGAGAATATTGATTGATTTAACGCTGAGTTTGGTTTCAGTTATAGAATTATATATAAACTTCCACATGCTTACTTGCGTCTCTGCTGTACTTTACACAAGATATACATTTTATTTATTTAGTTGGGCTAAAGTGTCTTCTTTTCAGTTTTTCATTTCCATTTTCAAAGTTAAGGTTTCTCTTCTCTTTATATTGTTTATTCACACATCTATTGGATATCAGATCTCAGCTTTTGTGTAAAGCAGACAAATAGCTCAGTCTAGGGCCATGCTGAAAATTTGCTGCCTATTTGGAAACTGTCAGAGCATCCTGCAAATCTTTGCTTTGTTCAACCGGGCCAGCTCCAGCACGGCAGCACAAGTGTGAATCATGACAGCTATAGGCATTCCTTTCAGCATAGGGTTAACTCTGTCTCCTGATAAAAAAGATAATAATGAATAGATAAAACAAACAAAAAAAAAGGAGAAGAAAATTGCACTAAGGCCTCTTTATGCCATACAGGTCTATATCAAAGCCTCAAACCAGGTATGAAAACAAGCACAACAGTAGTCTGCATGTGGCGTATGCTGCCATTTTTATGCCTTTTGTCATTTTAACTGGCTCAGAGGCTGTGGAGTAATCATTAGTTGGTCAATCAGAAATTCTGTTCAGAAGAAATGGACAATGATAAACAGCTGGGATGTTTGCTGTGCATTTTCTATGAATAAACCATAAATGCATTGAGAAAGGCTGTATCGTATCACACAATCTCGTACAGTACTATATTGAATATACAAGAATATGGACTAAATTGCTAAGTAATGTTAATTAACTATGTGTTAGTAGAACTTAATAGTATTTTCAGGAAGCATATTATTTTTTAGGCATATTAGAATGAAAGTACATACTAGATCTCCAGGCATAATTTATGTTTGTAATTGGTTTGAATGCGAGTCTTTGTATTCTATGTCTCCTAGCCTTGGTTTTATATAATGTGATAAAGGCAACATGGTATAGGTAGGTGAATAAAGACACAGCCACCCTAAAAGTATCAAGTTTGGATTTTATCTGGTAACACTGTAATGCATTCAGATATAATTATATAAATGCTGTTGTTAGATAAACCATGTCAAAAAGGTTCTAATCAAACTTTGTCACATATTTTTAGATATTTGAAAGGTTATGAAAAAATGGAAATTCTATAGCTTGTTTTCTTAATTGAATGTTACAGCTTACTCTCCCTAAAGAATGAATGTTCTAAAATGAATATGATAATTATAAAGATACATGAACAGAAATTCAAAAGTGAGTAAATATATGATATAAGTGACTTTTGCTTACATTTCCTTTTCCCTTTTCATAACATTTACAAGTTGATTAGTTGATTTAGCTTAAATGTTTATGCATTATATAATCATTTTACAGATATGATCATATTTTCTTTAATTCATATAAAGTATCAGTTGATAAAAGCTCTATTTACTCATGTCAGTTACCTGTAGCTATAATTAACCCCTTGGATCCAGTTGCTTCACTGCAATCACATGGACCAAAATATGGGCATTAGGCTTATATGAGCAGCTGGTCACTTGGGTGCAAAGTGATATCTAATAAAGATTAACTTGTAGGTAATGAATATGATGATAGAAAATAACTAAAACAGTGTTGGTGAAATTAAATAGGAAGTACTTAGGACCATACATGAACTTTCTTTTATTTACTTTCATTTTGATTAATTATCATGCAGAGAGCTTCTGCTATATGCTGTTTTTATGTATAGAATAAGCTTTGCTGTTTTCTACACATCCAATTTGCTGCTGTTATTCAATATGTTTTATTGATTCATGTTCCTGTCCATAGCATTTTTTATGCACAAATTTGTTGCAGTTAAACAGATCAAGATCTCTGAAAGCTAATTTTTGGGAATATGAATAATGCAGTATATCTACCATGGTCGAATTTCTTCTCAAATTGTAAACTAAATTGTCATATCCAGACATAATGAGAAAGCTTAACAAGCAATCTTCCCTGTTCATAAACAAAACCAACCTAGAAAGAATAGAAATTGTTTCTAGATTTATTATTGTTATTATTATTATCATTATTATTATTATTGTTACTATTGTTATTATCATTATCATTAACATTAACATTAACATTATCATTATCATCATCATTATTATTATTATTATCATTATTATTATTATTATTATTATTATTATTATTACTCAACTGTTCCTGATTTTCATGTGTCATGTGATGGAATGAATGTGAAACAGTGAAACAAGTACTTTTTTACTAAATCAAGTTACATAAGAAAGATTGAGGCATTTGATGATGAAGCAAGTCACAAGTGTGAGTGCGGCTGGTTCTTGAAAGTAATAATTATTGATTGTGGAAAGAAAAGGAAAGTGTTTGAAAGGAATGAGACTTCTTTTCTTTAATCTCCCATAGGTGATTGCATTTCAGGTGTAGATAAAAAATGATGACACTAGCTCAAGATAAAGATCCGATTTTGAGGTTCATTTGTCCATTCCGGAAGATTTTGAACCCAAATATTCAAACAGGCTAGGGATACAGCTTACTGAGGAAATTCTGCATGATTTACATGTGGGTTTTATGCAAAAATGCTTCCTCTCTGTTTTGGTTGATGTGTGCATGTTTGCATCTCTTTATTGGATACATTGTTACAAGGTAGTCATAATTTAAAATAAGTCTTTTCTGTAATATTATGTTTAAGTTTTTTTTTTTTCTCTTTCTTTCTTTTCTTCTTTCTTTCTTTTCTTTTCTTTTCTTTTTTTACTTGAAAATTTATTTATTTTACTTTTATTTATTTATTTTTACTTGGTATTAACTTCCACAGCAATTTACTATTTTGATGTTTTATTTCTTTTCAATTATTCCGATTCCTCTCTATTAAACAATTTCATTGATAATGTCTTGATCATCATCTCTAGATTTTAGTCAAGTATTTGTTTCATTTGATTATGTATTTATTTATTTTACTTTTATTTATTTATTTTTACTTGATATTAACTTCCACAGCAATTTACTATTTTGATGTTTTATTTCTTTTCAATTATTCCGATTCCTCTCTATTAAACAATTTCATTGATAATGTCTTGATCATCATCTCTAGATTTTAGTCAAGTATTTGTTTCATTTGATTATGTATAACTTTTTCTTTCTTGCAGTGGTTCTTGACCTTTTCACTACCACACCTCTAGGAATTTGCTCTTCCTTCCACACACCTCTTGCATCTATGAATAAAATTTTCTCCCAGATTTAAAAGAAGGAAATAAAAGATAAATGAATATATTTTTTTTTATTGTGAATATGAATTAATCTCATTAGTATTAAGCTTATTATTTGACCTTGCTTTCATTAGAGAATAACAGTTATGATTAGTGAAATTTAAGCTGTTTCTGAAAAGCTCATACACTCCTTGGAAAGTGCTAACTCCCCCCCTCCCTTAGGGGGCACACACCCCAGGTTAAAAACCACTGCTTTATAGTTAACATCCATTAATTGAATTATTTAAACTGCATTTGATATAGTCAACATGTTGTGTAAGCCCATGTGAATGTTCTCTATTGCATCTTTTGTTCTCTGTTGAAACTTCACAAACTCTTTAAAAATTATATCATTTACAATCTATGCAATAGTATGAGAGAATTGTAAGACAGTTCAATCATTCAGTGAGACAGAGGAGGAAAAGTATATTTTAAAAAAAGGAGAGAAAAGAAGACTTTCTAAAACAAAACTGCAAATGGATTTGGATGAAAAAAAAAAGAGATTGAAGGCCCAATTTATACAAGGTTTTCTCTGATGCTTTGCCTTGGCCCATTGTGGAACCTTGCAGAGCTCCTTCGCCTGAGATTGTCTCAGATTGAAGCGGAACTGCAGGAAAAGACAGAAAGTCTGACCAAAGAACTCTCCTTGGCCCATTTGT
>NW_020872584.1:73364-93364 GCF_003789085.1 Penaeus vannamei
TCTCTTTTTCTTTCTCTATTATTTTTTCTCATATTTTTTCTCTTATTTTTCTCATATTATTCTCATATTATTTTTTCCCTTATTATTTTTCTCTCTCTTCCTCTTCCTCTCCTCTCCCTCTCCTCTCCCTCTTCCTCTTCCTCTTCCTCTCCTCTCCCTCTCCCTCTCCCTCTCCCTCTTCCTCTTCCTTCCCTCTCCCTCTCCTCTCCCTCTCCCCTCTCCCTCTCCTCTCCCTCTCCTCTCCTCTCCCTCTCCCTCTCTCTTCCCTCTCTCCCTCTCTCCCTCTCTCCCTCTCTCCCCCTCTCTCTCTCTCTCTCTCTCTCTCTCTCTCTCTCTCTCTCTCACTCTCTCTCATCTCTCTCTCTCTCTCTCTCTCTCTCTCTCTCTCTCTCTCTCTTTTCCCCCCTCCTATCTCCATCTTCTAAAACCGGGGCATTCTGCGAAGGCATCAGAATTTGATTTTACGGAAATGCTCCCCGAGACGCCCTCCTAGCTCTTGGAAAGTGTTACGAAAACAAAAAATAAGTGTCCTATACTTTTTTTTCGAATGTGGTTTGTTCTCGTGTGTTTCTTTGGTTGGAATTCGACGGTTTTTGTTTCGTCGATATGCTATCAATGTCAATGGGGTTTGTTCTCGTGTGTTTCTTCATCTGGAATTCGCAGTTCTCTAAATTTTGTTGATGTACTGTCAATGGATGTGTAAAGTTCGTCCTCTGGTTCCGTTGGGTGGTTGTGTGGACGCTTTATATTTATTACAAAGATCCACTTGACACGTTTGCATGTTTTTGTTTTAAGGTGATGATGATGATCACAAGAACGACACTTAACCATGGTAATAACTACGTAGAACTTCTGGAGAAATCACGCATTACTCAGGATGTTGGCCAGGTTCTCCTCCCTCTTCAAATAATGGACTAAAACAAAAAGTGGAAACCTAATTATGAACAGGCGCTGGTGTTAATGGCAGGTGTCGGTCCTTACGAAACTTATGGTTAAGTCTACGATAGGGATAATGTGGACCTCTTAACTTGGCTAATATAAAAATTGCGCTGGTCATAGGAATGTACAGCACAGGTACTTAAAGGACTTCCTTCACTAGTGGCTTCGATCATCACTGGTGTTGACGTCCGTTGCTCCTACGTGCAACCGCCGCGAATAGAAAACAGCTCTAACGATAACAACCTTGGCGGTGATAATGACTAACGCCTACGGGCTGTATGGTCAAGGAGCATATATAGTTGTATTTTGTCCTTCGTGTTTTGTGTTTCAAGGGAATAAGGGAAGGGAGGGGTGGGCTACGTCAAGGTTGATCCTGCTGTTTGGTTCGGCCTGCTTGCTTGCTTGTTAGAGGTACCGTTTAAGAGCTTCTTTTTTTTTTCTTTTTCTTTTTTTAAATCTTGTTCTGGCTCTGAAAGGTCAGTTACCTTGTCGGCGGCGGAGGCAGCAGGATGATGGCTGATTGCTGTTGGCGCTTGTTCTGTTATTTGTAACATCGTATTAGTATTATTTATGTGATATTATTTGTGATATTAACATCACTTTTAGTACAGTAATGGTGGCAATATTTGTAATTGCTGTTAATGTTAATTATGATGATGATGATACAGTACTACTTGTTATGGTATTAGTTATTACTGGTTAGTAAAACTAGTGAAAGCTAAATAGCACCTTCTGATTGGGCCCTGTTATTAATGCTAGCACGGCCTGAGGCTCGTTGAAGATGTGGGCATGCTACCCCTCCCCCTCCCCCCTCCCCCTCCCCACCACATCGAATACCCGAGAAGAAAGTTCTCCGCGAGGAAATTAGGTTCAGACCCGAGGTTCAGACCCACCAATTGAGGTTTCCCCGAGAGGATGGAACCAGTCCGAATGGCGTTTCTTTTCATCTCCTTTCTTTTCCTCGCGTGTTTGTTCCTCTTCCTTCTTTTGCCTCTTCTCTTCTCTTTTTTTTTCCTCCGGTGTTTTCCTGTTCGAGGACTGCTTCACGGGTCAGCGGCGTTTGCTGTCTCATACTTGTGCGTGCGGTTTCTCTCTTCTCCCTCTCTCTCTTCTCTCTTTTTCTCCCCCCCCCCACTCCCGAATCTACTCCCCCACCCTCACTCCTCCCTCTATCTCCCCCGACTCACCATCTGTCTCTCTCCATCTTCCCCCTTCTTTGTCTCCTCCGTGTCTTCCCCCTCCTATCTCCTCCATCGCTTCCTCTTCTCCCGCCCTCCTTTCCCTCTCCTTTCCTTCCACTTCCTCTCTTCCTTCAATTCTGCCCATTCCCGTCGCTTCTGGGATTTTGATGAGGACTTAGGAAATGAGCCGAGGACGACCTCATACAATCTCCAATATCTGATAAATTAACTCTTGTCCTTGATTTGATTTATATTTTTAAGTAAGAGTTTCTTTGTTTACTTTTTTTCATTCCGTAGCTGTGAGTCTCTGTCTGTCTGTCTGACGCTTGTTTTGTTGCCAGACTCACACAATGGTGCTAATTCTTCTATGGGCGGCCGCTGTTTGTCATGCGTGGAGGGCGTTCCCTGGAGGCGTCTCGGCACGTGGTGGGCGGGTGGCTCGTGAGTGGGTCTTACGGGCGGTGCTTTGTCCCCTGGCGTCTGGCACAACACACACGCCGCGTGGACACTCGTTTTGTCACCTTGGTCGTCGTCCTCTTCACTCGCTTCTCTCTCTCTCTCTCTTTCCATTCTTCCTTTTTTTTCTCCCGTTTCCGTTCTCTCTCCCCTCTCGCGCTTCGTTTTGTCTTTGCCTATTCCATTCTTCTTTATTCTTCCGTTTCTGCCCTATTTCTATTCTTCCTTTTTCTTCAGTTTCCGGTCTCCCTCCCTCTGTACTCTTTCTGTCTTTCCCATTTCCAGTTTTCCTCCCCCTCCTATCCATTACCCCCTTATTGCATGTGTATTTCCCTCCCACCCCTTTCTATCCCTTTCTATTCTCCCATTGCATTTCCCTTCTATCTATCCATCCCTCCCCCCCATCATTTCATTTTTTTCCTAGCCTTGTTCTCCCTCCCCCCCTCTCTTTTACATTTCCTCTCTCTCCCTCCAATTCTCCCCTCTTTCCTTTCCCTCCTCCCTCCCATTCTCCTCTCTTTCCTCTCCCTATCTTCCTCCCATTCCCTCCTATTTCTTCTCTTTTCTTTTTCCCTCCCTCTCGTTCCACCATTTCTACTTTAGCCGGGTTGCTAAGGAGAAAGAGAGAAAAACCCCTGCATTAATCTTCGCAGCCGATGCACAAACGAGTTTTTTTCTCCCAACCTCCGTAGTTGGACCACTTTTGCGAATACTTTCTCTTGCCAATTTGCGTTTGTAGGTGCGGCTGTGTCGCAGTGCCACGAGCATTGATAGCTGTTATTTAGTACGCTTCTAGGTTGCCCTATTTATTTTTTATTTTGTTTTGTTTGTTTTCTCGTGTCCATTTAGATGTGCGTTTTGCTCTTGACTTCAGTTCCTTTCTTGTGCTCGTTTCGCCGTCAGCTTCCAGAACCCACGATCACAGAGATAATATCTACGTGGTAAAGGAAGCGTTCCGTTCCTCTCGACGTGCGTGTGCGCGCGCGCGCTGCCTGCGAGGCCGGCTATGAAAATCCTGAACCGAAACTACTGGCGCGCATCCCGTCGAACCGGCGACCTTTCCTGAGGTCTAGGTGAAGGCCACAAAACTTTCGTCTGCTTACGCTCGCGGTCGAGATCCGGTACGCGTGTGCGGGCAGTGCTATTGTGGGGAAGTTGTCCTTTGTGATTTTGTGAATGGGATGTAGGGAGTCGTTAGAATAATGGGTGTGAATCCCGAAATTACAGTGCAAGTTCAGGGCATAATGGTGGCGTCTTCAGCTCCGTTCGTGGGCGATGTTATTCAAGTAATTGAAAAGGGTTTAAAACAAACCGAAATATTACGGAATTGTCGTTATTATACCGCGTTTCTAACATTGGATTTTCAGTTTTCGATTTTGTTTCGTAACTTGTCTTTCGAGAACTGCGACGGGCACATTCGAATTCGAGGAGTAGCGTGACTCGAGGGCTGGAGACCCGGCAGAGCGCATGGACTGTCCGCTGCAAGGAGGCGGCGGCGGCGGCGGCGGAAGGGTGAAGATGGACTCGGCGACGGCAGGATATTATTGCCTGACGTATCTTGCGTGTGATTAGATTAGCCACTCGAGGAAGGTCATTCTTCCAAGGGCGCCGGGCCTTTTGTTGCGGCGCTGCTGACGGAAAGGTGCCTCTTGTGTGACGCCCTCGAGGTACGGGGGCAGGGAGGGTGGGAGGGGCGCGAGGTGTAATGAGGGTGATTTCGTGCGATGAAATGACGGGGGAGGAGTGACGGCAGATCACTGGATGATGAAATAAAATAAAAATAAAAATCTTGGATCGAGGTCATTATTCATTATTTCTGTCGCTGAGTTTGTCAAACAAGCCCTGTTTTCCCTCCGCTAGTTCATCACGACCCAATCAGGATTTTATGTAAATATTTTCAATTTCTCGTGTCGTCCATATTCACTTGTACTTCGCCCGTTCGTCTGCCTCGCCTTGTGCAAGCGATTCTACTGCCTGCCGAGACGAGTCCGGGTCCGTGATAATCGTAGCCGCGTGTCCCTTTTTGTTCTTGGAACCAGATTATTCAGATTATTCTTCGCCTCCGCCACTCCACGAGCGCCTGTGCCGGAAGCGAGGAGTCTGCGAGAAGAGCGTCGAAACGAGGTTGCTGGAATTGCGGAGAGCGCGTGGCGATGTACGAGGAAAGGTCCCTCCTTCCTTTTTCTTTTCTTTTTTTTTTTCTTGTTCTTCCTTGTTGGTCTGTCAGAAATTATGTTTAGAAAATAACATCGATTAATTTGCTTTTTAAAAGTATACATTTCGTTAGTCATGAGTGTAACATACATTTCGTGTCATGTCGATGTTTAAATGGATTTAGCTCAGTCAAATAAATGACAAAAGAAATAATGGAGATGGAGATTGAGGCGTGGAGTCTGTGGCAGAAGTGGGGTGAGGGGGCGGGGGGCCGAGGGGTCCCGAGGGGTCCCGAGGGAGAGACCCAGGCGGCACACATATACGCTCGAGCGCCCGGCCGCCCCGCGCAGTCTCGCTCGACGCGCTCTTGGCTCCCCTTCGGTCCCGACGCGCGAAGACGTCGCCGTCGCTCGCGCGCTCTCCGTGCCGCTCGAGGCTGGCCCCGAAGTCGTGCCTGTGCCCGCCGCTGCTCAGCGACGTCATTCTGGCTGATCTGCCGGCGTGGGGACGCGAGTTCCAAGTAGATTGCAGCTTTATAGTGAGGGTTATGTACCCTATTGGTAGCGTCGATAAGGTCCTTCTGTAGATTTTCCTTTGGTTCGTCTTGAAGTCCTTAGCGAGCGTGATTTAGCACATGCGCTAAAAGCCTAACCGAAGGGTCGCGAAGTTAGTGGTTGTCATCTTTTTATTTATTCCCTTTGCGTGAGCAAATGGCGGTCATGTATAAACTGTTACCGCTGGCGAGCGTGTTCTGTTTGGGGAGAGCGGGGGTATTTATGCCAACTGTCAGCAACAACGTCTCACTTCTGATGCCAGACGGCTCCCTGGTGCCCCTCTGGCCTGGTCATCCTCCAGGCCCCCCCGTGGCGCAACGGTGGCCGCACTCGCCTTCCGCCGCGACGCCCCATCGGCCTGTCTCGGTCCTCTCGTATCCCTTCCTCGATGGGTTCAAGGTTCGCGTCACCACCAAGGTCAGGGACGGGGACGACGACGACGACAGTCATGAGGACGAGGATTCGCGGGAGGCGGTGGCAGCGGCACCCGTAGGCGGCAAAAAGCCAGAGGTCACTCCTTTATCCTCATCCTCCAGCAAGCCCTGCTGCCAGGGGACTTCCGCCTCGGGGAGCTCGGCCCCCGGGGACAACCTCAACTCCCTGGACTTCTTCCCGGTTCAGAGGCTTCCGCGGCCGCCGCTGGTCGTGTGGCCCGAGTCCACCAGCCAGTTCAGACCTCTCAACGTGTCCGCCAAAGAGACGGGGATACCCAACTCTCTCAACTACAAAATTTATTTCCGTACGTTTTTAGTGTCGATAACTGTATCGATGACTTCATAGTGAACATATATACTGTATATCTGGCTGTGCATTTTGGTTAGTTCCATATATTCAACGATCGCACATTCAGTAATTCAAGGTATGGACATATTTTTAGACCAGAAATATCTCGTTCAAGATGCAGCATGGAACTTCGTTATTGAGTTGTATTCTCATACTGACGAAATCCAAGTTTCACAAGTCCTTTCTCTGCCGATTTTCTATTTTCTCTGGAAAATGAACTACCAGGGAGTTGCAGTTTTCTGTATATATTTTTGCAGGTCAAATATATTCGGAAGTTCACAAGGTTTTACACACGCACACACACGCACGCGCACGCGCACGCGCACACACACACGCGCACGCGCGCACGCACACACACACGGACACACACGCACACACACGCAGACACACGCACACACCACACACACACACACACACACACACACACACACAACACACACACACACACACACACACACACACACACACACACACACACATATATATATTTTTTTTTTTTTTTTCATATATGCTTGTGTTGTAGGGGGAGGGGTAGAATATTTTTTCAACTCCTAAAAGCTCCTATAAAAGTTTTTTTTTTTTTTTGTCTTGCAGAGAATGAAGATGGCCCCATTTCGCCTTTCCACGACATCCCGCTCTTCGCCAACGAGGGCAACAAGATCTTCAACATGGTGGTCGAGGTGCCGCGCTGGACCAACGCCAAGATGGAGGTAGGTCTATTTCCCCGCCGAAAGTTCCTGTAATGTCAAAGAAAAGACCGGAGCGTCGGCAACTGTGGCAACCAGTTTACACATCATTCGGTGAATTTTAACAAGTCAGTCCGTTCAAATGAACTTTCACATTATGCACCTGGTTGGTTTTATCCTTTCAGATCTCCACCAAGGAATACCTGAACCCCATCAAGCAAGACGTCAAGAAGGGGAAACTCCGCTACGTCGCCAACTGCTTCCCGCACCACGGATACATCTGGAACTACGGCGCGCTGCCCCAGGTGACGTTTTTGGGAGTTTTTTTCCGGAGTGTTTGCGGCGACTCTAAATTCTGCACTTCTTTTTTTTTTTTTTTTTTTTTTTTTTTTTTTTTTGAGGATGGACTTAATTTTTGTTTTACTCGGGTCTGTTTGGATAGATCTTTCTGAATGGGGAAAAAAATCCATTTTGGTAATTATCTGTGTGTGTGTGTGTGTCTGTATGTGTTTGTGTGTGTGTGTCTGTAAGTCTTGTGTGTGTGTGTGTGTGTCTGTATGTGTTTTGTGTGTGTTTGTGTCTGTAAGTCTTTGTGTGTGTTTGTGTCTGTAAGTGTTGTGTGTGTTTGTGTCTGTAAGTCTTTGTGTGTGTGTGTGTCTGTAAGTCTTTGTGTGTGTGTGTGTCTGTATGTGTTTGTGTGTGTGTGTGTCTGTATGTGTTTGTGTGTGTGTGTGTCTGTATGTGTTTGTGTGTGTGTGTGTCTGTATGTGTTTGTGTGTGTGTGTCTGTTGTGTTTGTGTGTGTGTGTCTGTATGTGTTGTGTGTGTGTGTCTGTATGTGTTTGTGTGTGTGTGTCTGTATGTGTTTGTGTGTGTGTGTCTGTATGTGTTTGTGTGTGTGGTGTCTGTATGTGTTTGTTGTGTGTGTATGTGTGTGTCTGTCTGTATGTTTTGGTGTTGTGTGTGGTGGTGTGTGTGTGTGTGTGTGTGTGTGTGTGTGTGTGTGGTGTGTGTGTGTGTGTGTGTGTGTGTGTGTGTGTGTCTGTATGTTTGTGTGTGTGTGTGTCTGTATGTTTGTGTGTGTGTGTGTCTGTATGTTTGTGTGTGTGTGTGTCTGTATGTTTGTGTGTGTGTGGTCTATGTATATGTATATGTATATGTATATAGTGTGTGACTATGTATGTGTATGTGACCTAATGTAATTACCAGTGAAATTTTACTTATTGCTTCAGATATTTGTTTCTTGACTTGATTTTTTCACAATTCCTTCGCATAACTGATCATGATATTGGTATCAATAGATTCCTCTCAGAATACTCACATTCTTGGCCCTTTTAGCAGGGGGAGGGCATGAAAGGTACCAGGGAATATTGTCGGATACACTAACAATGCTGCATAATCCAGGGGGTACAGCCCCCTCCAATCCCCCAAGGGGGGGGTACTGCCCCAACACCCACCTAGGGAAACCAAGAATCCTCCAGGTAGTCATGGTAGGATAGAGCATCAAACTCCCACATGTCAGTCATATTCTCTACCCTGCTGTGAATAAGTGGAGGATTCTTTGTCTTATATTACAGGGATTGGGGGGTGGAAGCCCCCCAGGTGGGGGGTCACAGGGGGTACAGCTATAGGGACTGATTCTGTGTATATTGTTCATATTTTACCCCACAATTCCCTTTCATGCCCTCCAGTGCTATTGTGGCCAAGATTGTTACTATTTGGCGGTTTCTGTGGCATAATTTTGATACATTTGGATAGTTCAGTAGAGAATGAGAGGAATTCATCAATACTAAATTTGTCATGATCGGCATCTGAAAACTACCAATAACTACCAATAAAGTCAATTAATGTTGCATGTAAACCTGTGATTAGTAATTACGTGCATTTCCAAAATATTAAATTAAAGGTTGTGATAAGCTCAAATACCAATGTTTTGGCAACTGATGTTCCAGACATGGGAGGACCCCAACCACGTTGACGAGGCTACTAGTTGTAAAGGTGATAATGACCCAATTGATGTGTGCGAGATTGGATACCGTGTTGCAAGAGAGGAGACGTCATTCAAGTCAAGGTAAGTCCCTCCTTTTGCGCTTTTCCTCTGCAGACTCAGAGAAGTAAGAAAATAGTTTTTCCATTCATTTTAACTTGATTCTACCTTGGATGGCATGCCCGCATATGCCAGCCAATCAGTGCGTGATACTTTTCAGTATATCTTGGTTAGGAACTGTTTTTTCATTAATCGTGAATCGTATCATGTTCCTTGATACAAAATTCATATATAAAGGTGTATATGTATAAATGCTTGTGATATTTTGACAATATATCCGATACATGTTCATTCCATTATGTAAATATGAAATCAATCAGTCATTGAAACACAATAAGAATTTTCAGCAATTTTATGTGGTTCTGACTTTGGTGGGATATAAAAAGATATAACTTCAAAATCATTTTGAAATACTGAGTTAGGGATCAAAGTTATCAGTATAAAGGCTTTTGTAACTTACTTGGTTGCTATATTACAGCCATTAAGACTAGAAAATGCCTGTGTTCATTGGAATCATTATTAGAGTTTTGGAACTCTTATGTGAGCATAGACTCGTACATGGTGAATATGAAGAGGCAAAGCTTCAAGAAGTATTACTTCCGCTTTCCATATGAAGAACAATGGATATGCAGTAAAAGATTTTTTTTTTTTTTTTCTGAGAATACATTTGAAATTTGCCACACCCTTTCAAAGGGAAGAATAAGTGTAAATAAACTATGACTTTTGGAGTTATCACTTTCCTTTTCATTTAAAGGTCTCATGATTTTTTTTTTTAGTTAAAAGCACACTATCCTTTTTAAGTAATTTAATGAATTTCTGTCGACTTTGTGTAATAACTAACCCCTCCCCCTCCAAAATTTAGTACACCAAAATGCATTTCAGTAATTTATTAAAATATCTTCTGGCATACCATTAGCCATCAGACGCTATATCAAAGTGTTTAGGGGCTTTTGGGGGCTACAAAAATGGCCTAATATTCCTGTCTCCAGCTCCTCCTTGACCCTCTCCTCCACTAATTGTTCTGTCTTGCAGGTTTTAGGCACACTGGCTTTAATTGACGAGGGAGAGACGGACTGGAAGCTCATTGCTATTGATGTGAATGACCCGCTGGCTCCCCAACTCAGTGACATTTCTGATGTCGAGAAGCACATGCCAGGCTTCCTGAAGGCTACTGTGGAATGGTTCAGGATCTACAAAATTCCTGATGGGAAGCCAGAGAATCAGTTTGCATTCAATGGAGAGGCTAAGGATAGGGAATTTGCCCACAAGGTATGTATAAGCTAGATTGCAATGAAAACAAAACCTTAAAAAATCTTCAAATTAATGATAGATTCATTTCATGTACATGTTAATTTTGTTTACTCAAGTAATTAAGTGTTTAAGAAAGGAAACAATGTTGGACTTTTACAGATTATCCTCGAGACCCATGAAGCCTGGAAGAACCTAATAGAAGGCCAGTCAGATGCTGGTGGCCTTGACATTGGGTCTGTTATGGTTCCCCATGCTGCAAAGAAGCTTCCAGTGAGTGAAGCCCAATCTACCATTGATAGTGCTCCAGAGGTTGGCCAGCCACAACCTGTGGATCCTAAAAGTAAGTCAAAAGATGGAATGTTTAATTACTGGTAGGCCCTTGCTGACATATATTCTCAACATTTGTATTATCATTGTAAAATAATTTTTAAGTATTAGAAGCCTGGATTTTTAAGCTTTTATTTTGATATGGACCAAAACTAGTGCCTACTTCATAACTTTTATGATAGAGCATGAAATTTTTTTCTTTGGGGTGGCTAACTGGAATTTTCTTTGTGGAGGAATTCAGCCAAGATGCAGCTGACTGGAACTTGTGATAGAAAAATTTTGGCAGAGGGTGGGGGTGATAAGAATGTCTGACGATGGGATATTGTTGTTGAATGATATGAGGGGGGAGGAAATGCTTATACAATGTTACTTATAGTGACTGATATGGTGTCATTCTAATACCATTTTGATAAGGCATAATAAATGACAAATACAGACCTCAGAAAACGGCAAACATTAAAAGCTTCTCTAAAGAAAGAGCGAAAAGCATTGCAGAGAGAAGACAAGGAATCTTGATGTAGGCTAGGCCTTCAAGCCAGAAACTTAGATGTGTGGCTGGTAAGGCTAGCTATTCAGCTGTAGTAGCATTTCTGCCTTTTCTAAACATATGATACAGAAAAAGATATAAATAAAATTTAACCATACTGTCATAAATGGATGAAAATTAGAGTACAGTTACACTGCCTAGGGTTAGTGACTTATGATCATATGATTCCGTGTTACTTTCTTGTTTATTGCGCTGCATAAAAAATATATATAAAATATATTAAGCCAATAATGTGACATCCTCAACATAAAATCGTGCATCTCTTTATATAAAATGCATTAGTTGTATAACTCAAGAAAATGCTACATTGAACTGTAACCTTGATTTATCTAAACGTATACAACTACTCATAGTGAGTGTGTCGTAGATTCGCTTTATGAAACTGTGGCTCTACCTTTGGTGATGCCCAGCTGAAGTGACATTAAATGAAATTTCTGCTGTCATGACGTTTGGTCTGCCCATCTTGTCAGTTCATACCATGATGGTTTAAGGAATTTTTGTTTGATTTATTTAAACGGAAAAATATTTCATTATTGCTTTAAATACTTTTCATTTGCATCAAACTATCTGTAATCATAAAAAATAACAAGAACAGACTTAAGAAAAGAAATCCGGAGTCACGTTTCCATTTAGCAGATAAATTTCTGTAGGAATCCAGTCCCGCAGGCTGGACATTCAGTAAGCCTGATGCTCAGATTTTGGCCTATGTGCTGGCCACAAGGCACCCAGTTCCACAGGTTAACCCTTAAAAGATACCAGTATGATTTAGATCTGCATGTTTTTTTTTTTATCCCATCTATAATGTACATATATTGATCAGAACAGCTAAGAAAAAAAAGATGATTGGTTTGCAACTGAATACAGGCAAACAGTCTTTCTGCATGCTAAAAAAATTAATTAATTATCATCAATGATAATCATTATAGTATCAGTACAGCAGTCCTCATTATATTATATGTTGACATGTAGGCATGAGAGATGCTGGCTGTTGGACTACTTGGCTTGGCTTGGGTGGGGACATAGAGGAATACATTCTTGCCATATCTTGCTTTCGTTTCATGTAAGGCCTTTTAATAGGTGGTGATAATCATAAATTCTACTTGCTGTTTAAGGGGTTATGGGGTGGGAGAGGGGGAATAAAAAAAAAAAAAAAAAATTGACTTTGCCTATGAGTGCAGTTTTTTGATGTATGGTTGCAGAAATATTTTCTATTTTACACAAGTTTTGTATGCTGAAGTTTCATTTCTTTTTTCTTTTTTTTACAGTTGATACCTGGCACTATGTTAGCCTGAAGTGACTTCCTTGGCCATCGCGACTGTGATAGTCCCTGGTGATACTACAAGACATCTTTATTGTATTCAGTTTCCTGTGACTTGTACATTATGAAAAATATACTTGGAATTTTTAATGCTCGAATAACATCCAATGGAAGTGATTTTCCAGTATTACGAGAGTTGTATTTTACTCCTCTCTGCTCTTTTGCATATTTAAGAGAGACGTCACAGGGAGTTGGTACTCTTTTGTATCACTGGACGAACAAATATTTATATATTTAAATGCTGTTTCATTGATCATCCTTTTAAAATATTTTTAAAGATAAGCTACATGTACCAGAGCTACAGAATGTGAATACTTTAGATTGATTGCATATGCAAAATCATAAGAATGGAAGATTGCACCAATATATCTTTGGTAAAACTCCATTAAAGATAAAGCTACAAAAAATCCAGCATAATTTGTCATTTTTACATAAAAAATGACTGCACAAATCTATTAACTAGTCTCGTGTATTCCAGTAAAGAGGGGTAAATAGTGTTATTATTGCTGAAAACCAAAGGCACCTCAAGCCTACATTAACGGGTATTTTTTTTTATTTTTTTTTTTTATTATTTTTTTTTTATCATATTCTTTGTAAAGTTTGAATAATGAATCACATTTAATTATAAAAAGGTGAGAATCAACATGCAATCAAGTGGGATGTAAAGATGACAGGATAATCCAGTAATCCATAAACCAGAATAGGCATGTAATGCAATCTAATATTTTGATAAATCATTATCACCTTGCATGACATGCTTGCTTGCTTCCTGCACCCTGTATTTCCTTAATTTTCAATATAAATGAACACCTGGAGAGCATAGAACAAACTTTCTAACTCATAGCACAAAGGTACAAGATGCTATAAAAGAATGACATAGACATGGGTTATTTAAATGCCTTCGATTTTAGTTTGAATAAAGTCCTATTGCTTAATACCAAGATCTGAATATATAAATATTTTAAACCAACATTGACTGTTGCCCATTGTTTTATTAAGGCCTCGCCACAGAAGTGGTCATAATTGGCGGGCAACTGTATCATGGGTATATTGAAGTACATCAACAGTTTCCCCTGTTTACGGCTAGCTCGTTCAGTAGTTGTGGGCAACATTACAATAACAATTCTTAAAATTATATTTTTGAATGTTTACCTTCAATTTAAGTGCTATTGCCTAAAAGGCTTACCACACAAATTATGCTGCTACTATCAGACAAAAAACAGCTTTGTCCGATGAGCCGACAGCATGGGAAGGGCCACGTTTTATTCAACCAGTACTTTGTCCTTAGCAGTCGTGGCATGTACACACACATCACCCAGCGGGAAGTGGTTAGTAGAGTAATTTGCCTGCTCACGACGTCATTTCAATCTGTACCCACTTGTGTTTACCTTTACATAAACAGTACAATGTTTTATGTGAATGTAATAGTGGAGACAACTAAGAAAAATAAACACAAATAGAAAATTGAGTATGCACTTTATTAACACACATGATCATAAATTTTACATACTTGTAAGGTACCACAAGGATGGAAATGGGAATTGTTCTCTTTATGGACAATGCATTATATCTCCAGAAAATGGGGGAGGAAGGAAATGTAAGATATGGAAATGAAGAGACAAAAGATTGTACGTTGAGATGATAAGCTGTCATGTAAGATCGTCTCGTACATTTATATTTTTCAGAAAATGTTTGTCTATGGCCTGATCATGGGTGGGGAATTAACATCCCCATTTAATATTTTTCATTATAATACCCATCCCTCTGTTCTAAAGAAATTAAATCTTTATTATGCTATATATCTTGTATTTTTGTCTGTGACTAGAGCTTGAAAAACCTTGGTAAAAAAAAATATATATATAGCTTATGCATACCATATACTGTCTTAAACTAAAGTAAGGAACTGAACCTTGGAAAAGTGACAAAAGATCAAAAGGCCAGAAAAAAAGGTTATCCCCAATAATGTTTCTTCACATAAACTTCAAATATAGTTCTCCAAAACAGGTACAATACTTTTATACATTTTTACGAATTATACTTTCAAACTTTATTTATCAGCTCCTCCTAATATATATTCATCAATTTTGGCTCTGATATTCAATGTTAATTGTCTGGATAGTAAGGAGGGATGTGTAGAAAGATGTATAAGCAAGCAAATTTAGGGATGAAGTTACGAAGAGTGAAGTAATAAGCTGGATTCACTTTTTTCCAACTCTATTTAGTAAGGATAGGAACTTACATATTACACGAAATATCAACATTGCCTTTTTTTCATTATGCATCTGCATAGAACAAACTCCTAATGAGACTAGTTCTCAGTATTGCAAAGACAAATTTTGTTAACTGCCCATGCAATATCCTGTGTACATCCTTTTCCTCTTCTCAAAAGTTTTTCAAAGTGCAGGAACTTTCAAAGGGATGATAAACCTAACCTTTGGGAGAAGTACAAGAGAAATACACTATCCATTTTTGTTTCCTTTATGGAAAACGTGATAAAAGGAAAGGGGAAAAAATGGAAAATACAAATTCATTAATATTGGAATGTAGCATGTCTTGTATTCCGGAAGGTATGGTCTACAGGCATGTCCAGATGAGTAGGCCTGATCAGCAGGCATGCCTGAGAAGTTGGTCAAGAGATGGGCAAACTAGTCATAAATCAGTAGTTTTGCCTGCCTTTAATATCATTTCCAAGGCATGCCTGCCTTTAATATCATTTCCAAGGCATGCCTGCCAATTAGTCCCATTCATCTAGACATGCCTTACTGCAGTCATTTTCAACCATATCTTAAAAAATACACCATATTTCAGATACAAAAAGAATTCATACTTGTTATACAAAATCTAGCAGTCTGCAAGGAGGCAAACTGTATTTTCTAATAATTGGCAAAATGAAGTTTTCTCAACCAAAACAGTTTTCTGAAAATAGGAAGAGCAATAATCTGTGGGATGCCCAGAACATATTTCATGTGTAGCTGAAAACACACTTTCCTTTCTCTTCAAAAATTATTTGTACAGATAGAACTCTTATGCCATAAAACCAACTCTGCTGATATTCCAAGCACCAAATTCATTAGTAAAGAGAGAATTGTAATGAAAGAAAAATTAAATCAAAATGTATTTAAAGCAGAATTACAGTTAACTCTGCCTTTTAGGAATGGCTCCTTCCATGGTATAGTTCCATTTAAATTGCTCCTCTTCTGACATGCAATCAATTCTATTCTCAAGAATAACTTCTGCCATATAATGTCTTGATTGAAAACTTATGAAATAAGTCTTCCACTTGTTCCCTTGTCCAACAATATTCACTTATGTTGCAGTGAAAGCCTGCTCTAATAGGTTCCAATCATCTTTTATTATAGGAGAAGTTCCAGGGTATGAACCATTTCAAAGTGACACTTACACTCTTCCTTCAAGGTATTTTCTTTAAATGTCACGAGTGCTTGTTCTGAGCAGCTGGCAAAAGAAAAGAAAAAAAGAGTACTAGAAAGCCTGATCAGATAAGGCTCCAGATGACTGTGACAACAAGGCAATCCTGAGGTTACTGCAGAGCCTTCATAGGGAGTAAATGGAACAAAGGCATATTGATTGTAAACCCTCTTTTAATATGAGATAGAAAATAAAATGGCAGAAAGTTGTCATACAGTCTTCCAAGAGTAACCAGTACCATTTTGTCCATGGTACTCCTTGCATTACATAATACACTCTGAAAGTATCACGGTCACTCTGTGGTACCCACAACATACAAAATACGCTTATGAACACATTTCAGTATATTGCTTGTTCCTGCTATATGGTTCTACTGGAATTTGTTAATATGAACCACTACTTCAAAATAATATTTTCATATAAAATTATCTCAGGATTCTTCAGCATTACAATGGCTATTTCATTGATCCAAACTATTTTTACATGGGTTAAAAATAGAGTTTAACATTTAAAAACTGTCCCAAAAGGGGCAAACCCCAAGAAACAGCATTGCACTCGGCCACGTTATGTACACAAGTATTACAGAAAAAAAAGAAAAACATTTTATCTACCTAGTCTTTTAATGCATATACAGAAAACCAGTCATTATCGATATTATGCTAAAACCCATTCTGAGCTTCCAATTTATAGAATAGTCTTTGGGTTCACATTTGAGCAAGACATGTCCATTCATGCGACAATAGCATACTGGTAAAAAGACAGAAAAAAAAACACCATATTACTAAAAGTACTTTTAAACATGTAAATAAAACAATAGAGATTGGAATAAAATATAAACAAATATAGAAATAAAAATGACAGGAAGACAGCTTTGTTTCAATTGGCGGTTATGAATTTGGCTATTATATAATTTGACCACAGTCTGAATATGAATCTTGGCACACAGGACAGGAAGGGTAGAGGGTGAAGGGGGACAAGTATGCGGGGGAGGGGCAGGGGGGTGCAACTGCTGTCCATTACGAGGTGCGATTCTCACCTAACCCCATACGAACAAGGGCTCGCTGGTGCATATAAAGCAGAGGTATACTGAGACTAAGAAATAAAGGATATGCAATTAGTATTCCTTTTGGCTAACTCCTTAGAAGTATGTATGCCTTCTTTTTTTATTCTTATCTTTATAAGGGGGGAGGGGAGATCTGTCCATTTTATGTATTAATTTGACTTACTTGTTATTTAATGTTTTGTTACATTTTTAAAGAAGCCATTCAACTCCTAAACGAATTAAGCACCTTTACAGAGTTAACATGTCTGATGTAAATATATATCTTTATTTATTCAGTCAGTCAATTGAAGAAGAAAAAATATTTCTTTTTTAAAGTATAATACATAAACTGGGTTCCATGACAACATGGTGATTATGTGTTGTGAATCAGCACATGGAACCAGCATTACATATTTACAGTGGATACAAGCTACAACCTCTACACTCTTCCTATTATGGCAATCTTACATAGGTTAAGTTCTTTCTAGTTTTCGTGCTAGTTTTAGTGGTGGTGTGCCAGCTTTCTAGTCTATGATTTAAACTATTTTTGCATATAACAAGTGCAAATATACGACTAGGGTCCCAATCTATTTCTGCATCACTGTGTATCTCAGATCTATTGGATTTTTTTCTAATGTTGTTATTGTTACAAAAAAAAAAAAAAAAAAAAACTGATAAAGTTAACAGAGCTGTATGAAACATGTCAACTTGATTCACTGTTTGTTTACAGAATACAAAGCAGTAATGTGTATATATAGCATAAAATATGTATGATAATATAATTCTTGATATAAACTTAAGGTAGATTGCATTTGAATCTGTACCATTCATACACTAACATATGTACAGGCATGAAAAATACTGTGTACATATAAATGTATATAGATATATTTATATTTGTATGTCTTCTATGTACTGGTTTGCCTACAGTTATATATGTAACTAATAAATGAACCTGCCCTCTCCACTTGATCATGTATATCTATCTACATATATACATACAATCATGCATGTACCCAAACAATCAAATTATAGTCCTTTCCATTCCAGAGAAGATAGAGGGTTCAAAAGACCCAATACACCTTCCTAAACTCCTTTATTCCACACCTCTAAAAGATGTCATACTTTCTGCATTCATCAGACCACTCAGTCCAGCCAACTACACAAGTGCTTCTAGCCACTTAATGGCACAATACACTAGTGCATGTCCCTTGCATTCCTATCACTCCTTGTCCTTCCTTCTAGAAATTGTAAGATATGAAAACAGTTGAATACTCCCTTACTTTCTCTCTTTCTCTCTCATTCTCTCCCTCTAAAAGAAAGGAAAAATCCAGTACCTTTTGTGTCCCTACATTCTAATAGTCAAAATATCTTACAAAAATACAATAGCACAGCAGGCGTGCTTTTTGTAATGACGAAGGTGGTCATATCCTCACTTATATACACAAGATCCACCCTTCATTACAAAGCATCCACCTTTATCCACAGTAGGATTATGAATACATATAAATAATTTAGAAAAACTGTAACAACAATTATAATATACTCACTTATCTACTTGCTGGCTTGCAACAATCTCTCGGACCATTACCTCTATGACTCTTACCTATGTATGGACTGGGAGTGAAACAGCCAATCGACACTAAGATGCAAATACAATTTGCTTCAAAACCAACACATTGCTGTCCAGCTTCCCCAACTATCTTCCGAGCAGGTATATTTTTTTTCTTTTTTAAAAATCTTTTTAAAGCTTTTGAATATACTACTATTCAGCTATGATGAATTAAAGCATGCAAGAAGTGAAAGAAATACAAGAAGAAAGAAAAGAACAAAGAAAAGAAAAAGGAAATGGGAAGAGAATAAAATAATAAAATGAAAAGGAAGATATTAATGGAAGAGAGCTGAGAAGGATCTAATATTTATGACAATATTAGAAATGGTGACATTAATAATAATAGTAATAGCAGTAATAATAATAATAATAATAAAATAATAACAATAATAGTAATAATAATAATGATAATATCAATAATATCAACAATATTGATATCAATATTGATAACAATAACAAAATGAAGAGCTATTATGGAAATAATTATAATAATAATAATAATGGTATTGATAACAATAAACACAACAATAATAATGACAATTAAAAAATAAATAATAATAATGATAATATAAACAATAAGAAAAATTAAAAATACTAACAAATATAACAACAATAATAATCTAACAATAATGACAATAACTCTAGCAACAATAAAAACAATGGTAAAAACATATATATATAATATATATATATATATTATATATATATATATATATATTATATATATAATATATATACATATATAATATAATATAATATATATACATATATATATATACAATATTATAATAATACATATATAATATAATTATAATATATATACATATATATATATATATATATAATATATATATATATATAATATATATATATTAATATAATAATATATATTAATAATAATTATATATATATATATATATATATTATATAATGACCTTTTGAAAATATTTTGTGTGTCTAAAAAGGGAACGAATCCTCTGAACATCATAATGAATAGTTGAGGAGTCAACAAATCATGAAATAAGAAAAACTGAAACAGAAACTGAAACTAACAAAAGAAAGAAAGAGAGAAAGAGGAAGGAAAATAGAAGAAAGGAAAGAGGGACTCTAACTGAATGCCAGACAACTATACATACATAATATCTCTTGGTCCAAGGAAGTCAAAATTGATAAGAAAAGACTTAAAATCAAGGGTGTAAGATTGACAGAAGAAAAATTCGCAAGGAAGTGAAGTGAGCTGAAGAATGAGCAGGGAATATAGACGTGAAAATAACTTGCCTTAAATACTTGTCACACGTTTGCATCGGGTTTGAAGCCTTGCAACATCCATTTCTATTTTCGAGGATGAATGAAAAAAGAAGCCAAATTAAAATGAACAAGAGAAAGGGCACATAGTAAATCATAAAAGGAAATATTAGGATTAATAATAATGATAATCATCATACTGACAACATCAAAAGCAAGAGTATAAAGATAATCATAACAAAAGTAAGTGGGAGACATGAAAAATATACATGAATAGTAATAATAACAATAATCAGTGGTCCAATAATGGATGCATCATTTCAAATAATACACTAATGAACCACAAATAAAAACAACTAAAATATCAGTGATGAACAATCGTATCATACTAGTAAAAAAAGCATGTAAAAATAGCATATATAAGCAGTAACAA
>NW_020872584.1:100283-105283 GCF_003789085.1 Penaeus vannamei
GGAACTTTGGGGGAAGTGAAGGTATGTGGGGGTAATAATTATGGTTGTGGCTGATTCATAATAAAAAGAGTAGTAAAAGAAAATCGTTCCACTTTATGACAGGCTGTCCATGATTGTGGCAAAGGAGACAACAGGGGTTAATTTGTTGTTACATATTTTTCAGATACTCAAGGCTGGGGGGTGAGTCCACGAGGAGCAGGCTATCTCTTTGGTTCAGATGTTGTAGCACAATTTAACGACACAAATGGCATAGACATGATATGCCGAGCACATCAGCTGGTCATGGAAGGATACAAATGGCATTTTAACAACACAGTTCTAACCGTTTGGTCAGCACCCAACTATTGTTACAGGTTAGTTTATCAGAAAATTCAATCCAGTGCTGCTGGGAATTTGTGATGTTCACTATAGTATTGTTTTGTGGAATGTATCTACACATAGATGGCTCCATAAATGCTCAGACCCCAAGGAATCAATGTGTAATCTATATGCCCTCACATGATATAATCACAGTTTGATTTACTCTGGGAAAGCAAAGATACTGTACCAGACCAAAGAATGCATTGTAATTTGGGTCCAAAAGAGTTATTATATCCATACATAGACCTCATTAATGTGGTTCTTTTCTTTTCCCAGATGTGGTAATGTTGCAGCTATTTTAGAACTGGATGAAAATCTGAAACGGGACTTCACAATATTTGAGGCAGCACCGCAGGAGAGTCGAGGCATACCAGCAAAGAAGCCTCAAGCAGACTACTTCCTTTAGGATTTTTCTTTAGAAAAGTTGCAGTATTGCTGTGTAGGATATCTGTCACTATCATACTGTGAATCAACTTTAGAACCTACACTTGCTGTTTTGGCACAAGGTGCTACGAGACTTATGGGCATGGTATGATTCATTATTTTTTATTTATTTTTATTTTTTCATGTTTATGTTAATAATTTAATGATTTTGACTATCAATATTATTTGTATTTTTATTGTTAGTATGAATATTTCATTAATTTGGTTATCATATGAACATCTTATTACGTTTTTCCCATTCTGTTTATTGTTGAAATTGCTTTTGATAATTCTTATTATTATCATTGTTATAATTTTTTTTTCCTCTTTTTAACTTTGTTTTCTTCTCTTTTAGTATATTTCAATTATCATAGCTATTATTTTTTATATTTAGTATTATTTTTGTATTTACTATTTTTATCAGTCCTTATTTTATTAGAAAGTCAGTAAAACCATTTTAGGAATTATTGCTATCAGAGGACCCATCATAAGTAATTATTGGGGGAATAGATGTCACAGATATTCGTAAAGGTTATTTTGGTGACAACTGAATATTAAAACATTTACTTGCTCACATGTTACTGTCTTTTTTATGATGAGTGAACTACATGGATTCTTTCCTACCTATATTAATGAATGCTTAGGATATGTAGTTGAAATATTCAGTGTGCATCGTAGAATGGTGTAAGCACAGTTGTTTCTAAATTCTCACAGTGAGAGAATAGACATGAAAATGTGCATTTTTTGAAATGATTTCCACATGAAAAAGACCCTTCTAGCCTATCCCTGACCAGTTGAATCTGTATATAGCAGGTACGAATAATCAAAGGTTCAGGCCTAGGGCAAATTGTTGGCCTGTAATTGTATGTATGTACACATGTACTCACATGGATGTATGTGTTTGTGTGTGTTGGTTGTATGTATGTGGGCATGTTCCATCAACACTCATTTCCATGTTAGATGACCTTGGAGTGCATACTTGGTATATCAAACTTGGTAGAATTGAAATTTGTAGGTTTTCCCCCCCACACACAAAATATGAGATTTGGAAAGGAGGCTTTCTTGAGGTATTTGCTAAGGTCGCTTATGTTTTCAAGTTTACTTATTAACGAAATGTATTTCTTGTGCGGTGTTGAATCAGACTGGAAAAGTCTTACATTTGCTCTCAGAAGAATACATCCTGTCTACAGCAGTACAGTTCTAGCCATTTTTATACCAAGACACCCTCAGGTTGTTTTAGGTGTCACTGGGAAACAATGTGACATGAACTCCTTATGAGTCAGTTTGGTGCACTGAGGTGAAGCTTCACCAGAAGTGACTCATCTTTTACTGTCATCTGTACATGAAGCATAGTCCATTATTCATCCAGGGTCCTTGATTGTCATAGGTCATTGCAATTTTTTGCAAACATGAAATGTGAATGCATTATCTTTAGAAATTATTTGAAAACTTTCTTTCCCTCCATTTTATTATCAGATGTGCAGATTTGTGCAGAAAAGTATATATATGTATATATCCACTTCTTCAGAAGTCTTGATTCTTTTTCAGTGAAGCTACTTTAAAGAAAGCAGAAAAAATCACCAAGACTCAGGTGTTACAAACTGACTGTCCTAAATCATTTACGTTGTTCATACTGAGTAATGTTGCCTGCACTGTCTAGAGACTGAGGGTCATTTTGAACACATGACTAAGTATCAGCTGCAGTGTATCCCATTCAACCAAACTACTCATGAATCATTACAGATATTGAAGTATCTCAGTGGCTTGTATCAGATGGTTCTGTTTCAGTCTTCTGGCAGTGTTGGAAGTGGATTGAAAGCCTAACGCATTATGTTGGTCACTTTCCATCTTGAAACACTGATTTGGGGGGAAAGCAGATAAGTAAAGATTTTCTTATGATTAATGTTGATATATTGTGTATGAAAATATTCAGAGGAAAATGAAAAGAATCCAAGCATGTAGTTTGAAAAACTGTGCAGACTTTGTTGAGCAATTGGGAAAGAGTTCCTGAAAATATTCTGACTTCTTGTCAATATCTACATATGTAATTATCTACAGCTGTAGGCAGTAAAATTTGGTGGAAATTGTGTGCAGAAATTTATTTTTTTGCAGACTACATACATTCTCTTGAAATGCCATTTTTTATATATATACTTGTGACATACTTGATGCTCTGTCACTTTGTGATGTAATCTACTGGTATTTTAGTAACTTTTCATTATAAATATTGTACAAATATTCCTAAAGAGGAAAAGGCTCTGATAAAGCAAAAGAATTCTAGCAGGGAAGAGGACATTTAGTATTTTCCTGTAGTTCTTTGGTTCGTAAAGGAGAAGTAGATTGTCCATTAATTTATAGACAATATAAGAAGATAATTGTTTAAAGTAGATTATCCATTAAATTGGATGCAGTATATGAGAAAACTCCTGTAATTTTCATAGGATCTGTGAGAATCTGTAAAATTCTTTAAATGAAGTTTAGAAAGTGCTCTCTTTCATGTTCTTGTCTTTTGCTTTACTTCTTTTTTCTTTTTTTCCACTATTGGTACAATAAGTGATACTAGCCAATATATGGAAAATAGATGATATTACATTTCGTATGGTCAAACTGACTGAAATGTAGTCAGCCATTTACGTTAAGATGAATTTCAGAATGAAACTAGGTTTTTGTTTCCCATGCCACTGTATTTTATTTATTATTTTTTTTTTTCCTGGGTACAGTTATCTTCTGTGAACTTCAAGATGTTTCGTTTTCTTTTTCTGTTTTTCATTTTTGTGCTGCTTAATTTTACAAGCAAGACTAAGAGAATAGAAAACCAACATAGGGAGATTTATTGTTTTCACCGAGGTTTTGAACCTGTGTCTAGAACTTACATGTAAGGATGTGGAAGTGCATGTTTGCATGCATGTGTCATACATTATATTGCTATTTAGTAATTTTTGAATCAGTAATCAGATGAGAATATTTGCAATGGAAACAAACCAGTCTCCGAAATGTGACATCCTCCAAAACAAATTCCTTTGTCTTCATCAAACTCTTTTTTTTAATGTTCTCGTCTAGGATGTACCTGGCATGGGAGATAGGATAGGTTTACCATCATGACAGGATGATTTTCTGGCAGTGATGGATGGCAAGTAAAGAAATAGAAAAGCTTTCAGATATGGTAGTCTCAGCACAGGATGAAAATGGAAAGTTCACATGTGTCTGATCTTTGAAGGTTTTATCATATTGTATGAATCTTTATCATGACTACAACAAAGGGCGGCACGGCATTCACGAAATTCTTGACCACTGGGATGATGTGTACAGTACAAAAGATGTGTAGCTCATATTTCACATTTATTTTTTTCTTTTCCTAAGAAAAAAATGTCAAAGATTAATAAAGAGGATCATCTGGTGGCTCTTCTCTTTATTATTTTCCATTTCTTGATTATGGTTATTTGTATCCTTACAAGAATTTTAAAAGTTTTTGTCTGTATAAATAGTCAGCTCCAAGATAATCCCTAATAAATGATTATATTCTCCCATGTGATGTGCATTGAAGAACTACAATACATATGAATAAATTTTTTTTTATTTTTACTGCATTTTTATTTGTGATTTTAAACCCATAATGTATAAAGAAGGGAATGCTAAATACTGTTTACCTTTTATTAAATAAACAAGAGAAAACTTTATAACATTGTGTTTACTAAATTTTCAAAGGTTTAGATCTCTTGGTTTCCCTACCCTTACCTTGGGCCTCAGCCTTTGATTCCACTAATTTTGCATCATCTTTTTTCCTTCCATTTTCTTTTCTTCTTCAACCCTTCCTGCTATCCACTTCCTAAGGTGTGAGGCTAACTCTGTGCCAGTCATGAACAGCCTAGGGGAACCATGGCATGTATTCCCGTTTAGTTGTTCAGCCCCTTACCTAAGGACAAGTCCGACATGTAAAACTGAGCCTCGCCCGGGCTGTGAGGGGAGCCTGGCCTGTGCCGACTATTGGACTCGATCAAAGTGTGTCGGCTAGTGCTGACGTGATAGAACTTAGTCCTTGCCCACTGTGGTGCCCAGGCGCAGCAGTAACCTCCAGCCGACAATTGCAACTTTTCGCACCTGGGCGGGCCGCAAACCGCCGACCCTTTGGATGAGAGGCTGACACGTTACTATTGCACTAGCCTAGAGGCTGACACGTAGCATAAGAGGCTAAGCCCTTATCTGAGGGGTGGACAGGT
>NW_020872584.1:110283-115283 GCF_003789085.1 Penaeus vannamei
GGTGATATGTACTGGGTATTTTCGTAATTTCGTGATAAATATTAGGCCGCAGCAGCTGTACCTGTGTTGCTCATGGCTCTCATATTTATGCTATTTAAGATGGCGGTGTCCATTTCCCTTTATCTCTGTGAATGGTCCTTGGTGATATTAACCATATATTCATAGATTAATTAAGTTTAATTAAGCAATTATGATGAACGTTAACACCCTTCCTTATCTACCACTGCAAGGTATCAATTGGCATGGTCTCCATACATGTTAAATGCAGTTTCAAGTTGATATGGAGGTAATTGTTTAGAATACTTTTGCATAACTATCTTGCCATACATACATGGTGGATTCTTCATTGTCCATGGCCCCATGTTGGGGTTGCGGAGGCACAGCCCCCTACACTGGACATTGGACTCTATATTGACCAATTCTTACTCATAATTTACCCCATAATTTTCCTAGTACCATTCATGCTCTCCCTTGCTGTCGGGGTCAAGATTGTGGGTATTGTGGGGTTTCTGTTGCATAATTTCTAGATATTTAGGTAGTTGAGAGTAAGAGGAATCCATTGATACCAATATCGTTGTGATTGGTCATGCGAGGGTATTCCGAACATTTTCTGCTATGGATAAAACAAACCTAATTAGGAAAAGTCTTGTCCACTTTTCCCATGTATATATTGACTAGTTAGATCTGGTTGCCTCACTGCCCACATGTGGCCAAAAATCTAGGCGTTAGTCTTCCTTGTTTCCTTGTTTTTTGCCAGGAAAACTATAGTAAATATTATAGGTTAAACAAACAGGTAAAACGGGTACTATGTGAAGAAATTTAAATCCACTTTGTCATGAAATAACCACCATTAACATTAACAGTTTTTAAGAATGGTTGTACTGAATTGTTTTATTTCATGGCAGTATTGCTGTTGTTGCTATTGTAGCCATTATTACTATTATTATCCTTGTTGTTGTTGTTTTTATTGTTACAATTACTATTATTATTATTTATTATTGTTATTATTATGTTATTGTTATTATTATTATTATATTATATATTATTATTGTTATTATTATTATTATTATTATTATTATTATTATTATTATTATTTATATTAATTGATTAATGAATTTATTTATCTGTTGATTATTATTTCTAACCTTCATTATTAGGATTGCATTCAGTCCTATTTGATAAGAAAGTCAACATCTCATCATAGCACAGTTTCAGCATTCATTTTGTACAGATATGTATATGTACAGAATATCATTTTAAAATATTTTTCATTGCTTTATTTCAGGGTCAGAATCACAGTAATGGTGGAGGGGGAGGGGGAGGGGGAGGGGATGAAAAGAAGGACAAAAAGAAGAAATATGAACCCCCAGTACCCACCCGCGTCGGTAAGAAGAAGAAGAGGATGAAGGGACCAGATGCCGCCAACAAGCTCCCCTTAGGTTAGTAGTGGTGCTGAGTTGGAAATGATAATCTAATGTTAATTATGTCATGATTTAATGCTGATCCAAAAATGTTGTTTGTTTTTATCACTGCGTGAATTGTAAGATTTGTGGTAGATGCTAGATTCTGGATTCTGATTGACATTAATCTGTTTTCTCTTTTAGTAACACCGCATACAAGATGCCGCTTGAAAATGTTAAAATTAGAGCGGATAAAAGATTATCTGCTAATGGAAGAAGAATTTATCCGTAATCAGGAAACTCTTCGTCCACAAGAAGAGAAGCAGGAGGTGAGAAGCTTTTGTTTTTATAAGATAAATATTGAACCAGAGTAATTCAACCTGATTTACTTGAGAGCTGCAGAGTTGGGATTTTGCCTAACACTTCATTGCTCAAGAGAATGGGGTGGGGGGTAAAAGAAAGTGAGGCACACTATGTTCATCGGTAATGCTGCTCGAATCCTCCTCTATTTATTTCTGTTTTGTAAGAACTGTTTTAATCCTTATAGTGCCTGATTTAGTAAAAGCTTTCCTGTCATCATATGTATTAGGGTTTTACTCTTTCCATCATGTAATATGCCAGTTATTTAAATTAAATGCTGGAACATCTATTCAGAGAATTAAAAATTGTGTATATATTTTATTTCATATCATCTATTTACCTTTGTTTATGTAATTTCAGGAAGAAAGAAGCAAAGTCGATGACCTGCGTGGAACACCAATGAGTGTTGGTACCCTGGAGGAAATCATTGATGATAATCATGCCATAGTATCCACAAGTGTTGGATCAGAGCACTACGTTTCTATACTGTCTTTCGTTGATAAGGATCAGTTAGAACCAGGCTGCTCTGTACTTCTCAATCATAAGGTGGGTACAGTTTGCATTTTGCCTTTGGTCAGATTGAAGGTTGAAAGTACATAGTGTATCCTTACTTTTTTCTCTATTGATGGTAAAAAACATGAAAAAAACACATAAGAGTAATGTTACAGCAAGAGTTTTGTAGGGAAGAATCAGCTGCAGCTGTAATAATCCATGATTTGTGCAAGAATATGTACCCCCAGTTCAAGTATTTAAGTATCAGTATAAAGGGTGTTAGCCAATGATGGGATATTTTCTCTTTCTTTCTTTATTTGTTATGTAATTGCTCTGTACCAATGTTCATTTTATTCAAATATGTGATTTGTGTAACAGTGCATATGTATAGTATGTTGTGTTTAGATTTGTTTTGTCAATATTAACAACTATATTTTTCCCCAAAACTTAAGGTGCATGCTGTAGTAGGTGTCCTAAGCGATGATACCGACCCCATGGTGACAGTTATGAAGTTGGAGAAGGCACCACAGGAAACCTATGCTGATATTGGAGGTGAGGCTAGGCATTTGGCTAATCCAGGAATTTGTCTAATGATGATTTACAATTGTTTTTTATTTAAACTACCATCACTTAAATTAGATCACCATATATGTTACCTTTTGATATCTTCTTTTCTGGTCAGTAAAACCTGAAACACGAGAATTATATAACAAGTTTATATATATATATTTTTTTTTATTATTCCTAGGACTGGATACTCAGATTCAGGAAATTAAGGAGTCTGTAGAACTCCCTCTGACCCACCCTGAATACTATGAGGAAATGGGTATCAAGCCTCCTAAGGGAGTCATCCTTTATGGACAGCCTGGTACTGGAAAAACCCTTCTTGCCAAGGCTGTGGCCAACCAGACCAGTGCCACATTCCTTAGAGTTGTGGGCTCAGAACTTATCCAGAAATACCTGGTAAGTGTGGGAAATTGTGACAGATTTTGTCCTTCAGAGATTGGATGGCTCTAGATTTAAAGTTATTTTCTAGATATTTTTCATCTAGATGTGTATATAGAAGTGTACTTGTACTACATTTTAAATTTAGGTTTCATAGCTCCACTTTTTATACAGTAATTCTGTTACATTTTTGTATATTTAGGTATATTGATTTATGGAACCCTGGAGGTGCATCTGGTAAGTAGGTTTTGATAAATGTTAATTTCTTTTCAGGGTGATGGTCCCAAATTGGTACGAGAACTCTTCAGAGTGGCAGAAGAACATGCTCCTAGTATTGTTTTTATTGATGAAATCGATGCTGTGGGAACCAAGCGATATGATTCAAATTCTGGTGGTGAAAGGGAGATCCAGAGAACTATGTTGGAACTCCTAAATCAGCTGGATGGGTTTGATTCAAGAGGAGATGTTAAGGTAAAGATTGCATTGCTTTGTTTTTGATTTTCAATTCAAGGAAACTCTTAGAAAATAAGATTATTGTATTATAAAATAGTTCAATTTAGGTCAACTGATAGTTTAATGCTGCTAATTGTTTGTACATTCTTGGTACAAATACTTTATTCTGTAATCAGTGAATATCTTGTATAGACCTGATGATTTTAATCGTTGTTGACATACATTTCTTTGGATGATCTTTAACATTGTGAAATTATGCAATTTTTTATTTGGTCCTAGGTGATTATGGCTACGAACAGAATTGAGACCCTGGATCCAGCTCTGATCCGTCCAGGTAGAATTGATCGTAAGATTGAGTTCCCTCTGCCTGATGAGAAAACCAAGCGTCGTATTTTCCAAATTCACACATCAAGGATGACATTGGCAGGTGATGTCAACCTGGATGAACTTATTATGGCAAAGGATGATTTGTCCGGAGCAGATATCAAGGTAAATATAGCAGTTGTGCCTGTGATATTTGTTTACTTATTTTTATTTTATTTATTTATTATTTCTAAGTTTTGTAAAGTAGACAACATATTGTGGGAAGTTTATATTATAGATCACATTTTATAATTTAAGTTTATTTCTTTGCTTTTAAAATTGCCTTGAACTTTATTTTCCATTTTATTCTACCAAAAAGACGTACAGTATTTATAGTTAGTCCATATCTAACAAAAGGTTCGTATTTCCTTAGGCCATCTGCACAGAAGCTGGGTTGATGGCACTCCGTGAACGAAGAATGAAGGTTACAAATGAAGACTTCAAGAAATCAAAGGAAAATGTTCTGTATAGAAAGAAAGAGGGAACACCAGAAGGCCTCTATCTCTAAGGTCTTGGATGTGTGCGTTGGCTTTTTTAATGTTTAGAAGTTTACATGGAACCCATGTTCTTTATTTGTACTATAGATTTATTGATACCCAAGAAGGATATTTTTTTTCTATTTAATTTCATAAGGGTGAAGAAGTTTTTAAAATTACATGACCAGTGATTTCCTTTCTTGACCCATGAAGTTGACCATGTAATAATTTCATCCTAATAGAAATAAAAAGGTGATAATGTGTACTACTAGTATTGTTCCCAAATATTTACTCTAAGTATATGATGGGTAATGAGACTTTACAGCCATAGATAAAATGTCAGTGTAGGTATATAATTATCTTCTGAGTAATCTTTAATGTGCAAGACAAAACTACATACTTCATCTATAAAACAAAGGAGTGAATGGAACAAGTGTATGGTTGATAGAATACCATGCAAGGTGATTCATGATAAAACTATAATTTTATCAATGACTTTAGAGTACTTCAG
>NW_020872584.1:122783-132783 GCF_003789085.1 Penaeus vannamei
TTAGTCGATATTATAACAACTCGAAGTATCATTTGAAAATTAATCAATACAATGGGCGTTCACTGCAATCAGCCAGTTATAAATATAAAACATTGTTTATCTTTGACCAGTCCTGTTTTCTTTAATTATGTGTACGAGCATTTACGCAAACATTTGCTCAGGCGCGTATTGCGAAATCCTGCCTCTCATAAAGCCCTTTAAAAGCGGATTACCCTCGTCCATTTAAACCCTTTACTGTTATCTTCCTTCTGACACATCGCACGAACGCCATGCTTCGTAATCTATTCTTTTCATATCTGTGGCATAATACTGCTTCACAAAATAACTCTCCCTTCGATATAAGAATAAAATACTTAAAGTTCCCAAACCGAAAAAGAACTTCCGGCTCGGTTGCCTCGTCGGCGGGAGGCAATGGCGCGCCGTGATTGGTCGAGCCCGAATCCCGCCGGCCAATCAGCGCTCAGAGAGTGAAGCGAAGGCAGGCATCTCCGAATTTGAAGTTGGTCGAGTGACACTATTTAATATTTACCACGATCCTCCCACGAAAAGGGCCTGATAGCGGGTAGATTCTCTCGCTTCACAAACGACAAGGTAGGATACGTCTTTAGTCGGTGATTTAAGTGGAATTTACGGCGTGGTTGGCGCGTTAGAGGCAAAAATAAGATCCCGGAGGCCAAGCACCCAACGACCTCGAGTTTGTTTACAGGAATTTGTCAGCTGAACGTTGTCAGAGCTTTAATATTTTTTTTAATCTCTTGCAATTCTTGGTAAATGATCTGTATATAATTGGGTTTTATGGCGTGAACGTATGCGCTGAAAGAAAAAAATTCGTTACCTCATAATCGATAATGAGGATTTGAATTCACGAAATGCACGCAAGTCTGAACAACCATTTAATAATCAGTGGAAGTTTGTGAGACTTTTTCTTCGTACATTTGAAGAGCTAAAGAAATTCTCCATCGTGTGTGATCGATTATTGATAACGAAAACCTAGATAAGCGAAATGTATCGGACTTCGCTTCCTTAAATGGGTTTGGTGTTTCAAATCGGAGCCAACTAGGATGTCGATATATTTCTGTATATTAAAAAAAAGCCGAGAAAGAGTTTCCAAGTGGAATGTGAGATTTACCGACAGTTGAGGTTCCCTTTCTGGAAAGATGTGGAACAGGAAGTGAAGTTTTGAAGTGTATTTTCATGGTATTGGTGAACTTAGCAAGTAGAATTTGAGTTGGCCTACATGTTATCATTATTTGTAAGAGTTTCCTGGATATGTACAAGTTAATGGTCATTAGGTGTCAGAAATACCATTTCTGTGTGGTATAATAATCGCAGTAAACTGATCTAAAAATGTTCGAGTGCAGGACCACCTATTGTATTTCAACTACTCCCATATTTTCCAGGCTGCAGAATGACTACGCGTATCAACACAAGGGGGCAAGTGGGCAAAGTCCTCACAAATAAAGCCGGAGGACTGAAGGTTCAGAATGAAAATTTGGCCCGACCCCCTCTGCCAGGCAAGGCAGGAGCCAGTAGCTTCCTGCGTGATACCACAAACAAGGTTCTGGGTTTGAAGCGCAAGGCTGATGGGGCACCTGAAGAAGAGAAGGCCACCAAGAAGAGGTCTGCCTTTGGCGATATTACCAATGTAAGGATATTTTGACCCCTTCCATTTAAATAAGTAAAATCTTACCATTTTTCTGATAATCTAATATAGTGGGTTTAATATTTTCATTTATAGTGATTTTCCTATTTCTCCAACAGGCAATTGAAAAGAAAATCAATGATGGAAAGAAAGTCACGGCCCAGAAGGGTAGGCTGATGCGCAGTGCCTCCACAAAGTCCCTTGTCAAACCCTCTAAGCCAGCAGCTGCAAAAGACAAAGTCCCAGCTAAGACTGCCAAACCCGAAGTATCTGCCCCGGAAGTCAAGAAGACTCAGGCCAAGGAGATCTCGTTCTGCGACACACTCCCAAGCTCTCAAGACACTGTCTTCTCCTCTCAGGAATCCAAGACTGACCTGGATGACTCTTCAGCATACGTAACTGCTTCAGAAGGAAGGTACTGCCTTTCCAAAACTTCTCTTCAGGACAATGTTCTAGGAAGTAGTCTGTAAGTTGCACTGTAGCTGCTTTCTGCTTTGCTTCTTACTATCAGTCATTAGTGTAGAAAGAAGCTGAGGCTCTGTAAATACTCTACTTTATTTCTTTATTCATTGGTTAATCTTTACTGTATGGATGCACTGAGTTATGACAAATTGAATGATATTCTTGTAGCGGACAAAAAGTTGTAGTTGGAACAAGAAATAATCTGCAGACAAACAGTAATGCCACAAATTAAAGAAAGATCACCGAAAGCTCTGCTCTTGGCTCAACTCCACTCGGTACTACCGAGTTCCTGCTCTGTCTAGCCGTGCATACTGAGGTGAAGACAATATATCCCGGGGAGTGTTGGCTGGGCAAAACCCACCACCCCTCCCCTTGGGCAGTGGCCAAAGGCACGCCGCCTAGACACGGCAACTTAGATTGACAAATAGCTTTTTTGACATGGAGTTGGGGACTTAGTCTCTGGTGAGTGCATCCATACTGTAAAGAATTGCTTATACCCCCTCCCCCCCCATTCATAATTTAGTGGCAAGTATTCTCAAAGTTGGATGTAAAAGTTTGACACTCAATGCATGCCTCTCATTAACTTGAATGATTATCAGAATGCATGATTCAAATAAATTAGAATATTTTCATATGCATTATTGAATATATTTATTCACTATAAAGTAATATTTTTGGGCTTCTCTTTGCAATAGTAGCATTAATAGTGGCATGTAATATTAGGTTTGCATTTATGTAAGATTTAGGTAAGTGTTGCTCATAGTATGTGCAATTGTAACAAGGTTGTGACTCGTAAAGACAATATTTAGGAGATTTGTTAAATGGAGGCATGTAGTATGAAGTGCTTGTAATAGCTTTATTTGTATGCTTATTTATATTTGCATCAGGTTTCATATTCAGAGAACACTCATTGTTGACAAGATGGCATGTGCGTACATGCTATACCACCTGATTGTTTTATACATAGATGATTCCACAAGTGCTTAGTTACCAAAATCAAATAAGACTTGCCTTATCTTAGTTTCCAAAAATGTTCTTTATTTTATATTCCTGTTGGTATTGTTGGCTTAATAATAAAGTCAGTGATAATTAACACTTGACTTCAGATTTTTTCTAATACTATTGAATAATTGGGAAGAGGAATTGTGTGGTCACTGATGTCTACTAATTGACTCTTTGAAGGCTGAGTACTTGGAGCTATTTATGTGGAAAGATTTTATAAAACAAAACTGTGGTGAACATTACATTCCAAGCAGCATTATTTTAGTTTAAGATAGTTACATCTGAAGAAAAGCTGGTGTCCAAATTGGGGGAAATTAGCGGTTATTACCTTTGGCAGGTTTTTTATTGATTTGAGCCTGAATAACCAAGTATTTCCTTTTCAGTCCTGTTAAGGATGTAGTTGAAAAAGCACCAGTTGCAGAGCTGAAGCAGGAACCAGTCTCCAAACTTCCTGAAGGAGTTGAAGATTATGACAAAGAAATGGAAAATGACCCATTTGCTGTATCACTTTATGCTCAAGAAATTTTTGAGTACTACAAAGCGAGAGAGGTTAGTATTTTATGAAGTTAAACGGAAAACCAATTTAAAGTCTGTTGACTTAAACTTGAAGCTTAGAAAAACAATTAAATACCCCTCCTGAATTTGGCTAAAAGCACTGTTTACTTTTCCAGAATAACTTCGTAATTGACAAGTATATTGACCGTCAGCCAGATGTTTCCCGGAGCATGAGAGCCATCCTAATTGACTGGATGGTTGAAGTTCAGGTGAGTGTAAATGTGATTACCAAAAGTACTATTCATAATTTTTAAATTTAATGTGTTTTTCTGGTTTCATGGTATTAGAGAATTATCAAGATTATATTGCCATCATTAACTTCAGAAAGATTTTCTTCAGTAGAAATTTTTCACATTAACATAGTTTTGATTTCAGGAATCTTTTGAGCTGAATCATGAGACACTGTACCTGGCTGTGAAAATCATTGATTTGTATTTGGCCAAAACGGTCATAAAACGCGACGTACTACAACTTGTTGGATCCACAGCAATGTTCATTGCATGCAAATTTGATGTGAGTATCTCAGACTTTTCGATAATCTGGTGCATATTGATTCTGAAAGAGAGGTTTGGTAAACTTTGGATTGAATTAATATCTTGCAATATTATTTTTTCATAGGAGAGGACCCCACCATATGTTGACGACTTCCTCTACATCTGTGATGATGCATACAAAAGGAAAGAACTAATTGAGATGGAAATAAAGATCCTGAAGGTCATTGGTTTTGACCTTGGTATTCCACTTTCCTACAGATTTCTTAGGAGATATGCAAGAGTGAGTAATCTTTTAGGTCTTTTTAGCCCGATGCTGCTGGGGATGGCATGTAGTCTACATGCATGCCATCCCCAAACCGAGTTTAGTTTTTTTACACAGATGGCTCCACAAGCTACCAATGAGTATTATTTTATAATGGGTTTTTGTATTATAAGAATAATAATTATAATGTCAATAAGAATAACTGCATCAATATTAATAGCAATAAGGAAAACTTCCCCAAAACTCAAGGAAAGGAGAAACCTGGTGAGGTCACACAGACTACTAATTGCCTCCTTGGTGGCTGAACACTTGTGGAGCTGTGTAGATAAGTTTCACAAAACAATACTACAGTGAACATAACATTTTGCTGATGGCCTTGTGTTAATTGTAAATATTCACTGCAGTGTAATAAACATTATCATTTTTATAGTGTTTGCAAATGTAGTATGTCCTATTCAAAATTAAGTAAAATATAATACAATTTGTCACCTGCAGTGTGCCAAGGTAAGCATGGAAGATCTGACACTCACCCGCTACATTCTGGAGATGAGTCTAATGGATTACGAACTCCTGGATGCATCTGACTCAGCCTTGGCAGCTGCTGCCCTCCTCCTCACTAGAATCATAAGAGGAAATGGCACATGGACTCCCACACTGCAGTACTATTCTGGTGAGTAACAAAGACTTAGAAATCCTATATGTATTGTAGGATATAAGTTCTGCATTTGTGAACTGGCATGTGATTCAAAGCTCGAGTAAATTAAGACCAGTTGTGTATATGTATATAAATATATAATTTGTATTTGGATTAATGCTGAAAGAGTAACAGGGAAATCTTACATTTGATGATTTGGGCATGCAAGATTATCACTGGTTTGTTTTAATAACTTAAATTTTTTTTCAGGTTACAATATGGAAGATATCTACCATTTGGTTCATCACTTGCACCAAATGATCAGCCAGCCACCAAAGGAACACCTCAAGACCATCAGGAATAAATACTCTCACAAGTTAGTATAATCGAGACAAATATAGTAGTTTGGCTAACATATTTTAGTGTTTTGTTCCCATGACTGATCTTGCCATAAAAAAGGGCAATTGTGAACAATATTAGACTATTAATATAAAAACTAACAAGGAAATGGGATAGCTATATTGCTCATCCACAAAATCTGAAGTTTTGATCAGTTAACAGTAATGAAATTGTAGTATTGCCAAGTGTGATAATTTTGAGCACAATCACATATGGATAAGTACTGATAGACCTCTAATTAAATTTTACTTTTTTCCAGGGTATTCTTCGAGGTGGCGAAGGTCCCGATTCCTGAGACGTTAAACATTTAGCAATAGTGTCCATGCAAGGCTGAATGTGATTTTTTTGTACAAATTTACTTCTGTCAGATCCGCCACGTAAACTTCTTGCAAGACAACCTCTTACTATTAGAGTGCTGAGATATAGTCGTGGCAACCATTTCATCTTTTATCTTGCTTGCATGCTGTGAAGAAAGATTTTATTGTAAGATATTAGATTTTAAGTTATTTTATACTTCATTTCATGTACCAATTATTGGTATTTTCTGTCTTTTATTGCAAGTGCTTGCACCTGTGAACAAGTTAAACAATGTAAATAGATATTTTCTAAGTGAATGAATGAGTGTAGTCTTACCATTAATACATGGCTTTGTTTAGCTGTTAAAAGTTGTTCTGAGTAAGATTTAATATGGTACAAAAAGTTGTCAAGTGTTCATTAGATATGTGGAGTAAATCTATTAAACAAAGTAAGCACTAATTGTAGTTTTAATCTACATACTTCCAGTGATACATGTAAAGCCTAGTTTGTTAATTTTAGTGGAAAATAAAGTTTGTTACACATGTATTTACAAAAGGTAGCTTGATCCAGTCAGGGAAAATGTGTTGACACCTTTATTTTGTACTAAAGTTGAAAGTTGTAAAAAATGGCATATAAAGTTTCTACATACTTCTTTCTTTGATGTATATCCAATTAGCTTTAAAAAAATGCAACTATGTAACAAACTTCTGAGAAAGGGGGAAACTATAGTGGGCACCTCATGAATGCAAGCACATCCAGGCTTGCTTAAAAAGAAATCAATTTTGATTAGTCTATTAGTCTATTACAATTATCTTTGTTCCATATCAGATGTCAGACCTCTCGTTTTTATTCTTGTTGCTGCTGCAGCAGTGTGCCACCTTTACAATTTAACTGGCCCTTGCTCTATGAGAATACCTTAATTATGTGAATGAATCAATGTGCCCTTTGTTACATATTAGGTTTTAAATATGAAAATTGTTCCTTTTACCTCTGCACTAGTTATGACACACCAGAGTTAATGAAATTTGACCATGGAGAGCAGGCATAGAAAGTGGACACTCCTCCAAGCACAACTTAATTTTTTTTAATTTGTATTTTGTCTTTGCTAGTCAGGCTTCAGGAAAGTACTAAACAAGTTATGGCCAGTCCCCTAATTCAGCAAGCTACTTACCTTCCCTGGTGACTGCTTGTGAATTTTCTTTCAAATTGCCCAAAAAAATGTATAAACCCCTACTGACATGACAGCATTGAGTAGGTTGCCAGCTGCCCAATATTCAATTTTTAACTGAAATAATTATCAAAAGCCATGTTTGTCCTGCTACGTATGAAAAATTGTATCTTGACTGTGATGCACAAGGATGATCTTCAGTCTAGTTATCATACTGCACTTCTTCCTTCCTGACTGACTAGATCCCATGTGCACCACCAGAATGCACTATAACAAAGCCCAACGAAGATTGTGTGGATGGGGTTTACAGTATACATATACCAGTTCCAATTCACTATTTGCTTTATTTTACATACATTTTTGGCATGACTGGGTAGTTATTTGAATGTGTTACTGGTTATTATTGTATTTGGGGTGAAATGGGTACTGACCATGAATTTGGTAAACTATAATTTACTGTAACTGGACCTTAAGAAGAATTGGATTTCCTTCCGTTTTTAAGTACTAGTACAGGATTGTTAGAAATAGTCTTAAATACATGAAGTCGATCACGTGTATTGTAATGGGTATTTATACATATAATTTATGTTATGGGTATCACAAAAGCAATGGGAATGAAATAATAATGTAAAAAAAATACCTTTTAATACTTACACATTATTTCTTTTTAAATTCCCAAAGACATAAAAGATGGTCATAAAATGATGCAGATGCAACAATATGCGTGGAATCTTTCATAGCATACCACCAGTCAACACCATATGCTATACTCTGGTGCTCATTAAAAGAAACCACAGTTTCCATACTTTCAGTGTCTATTACATGAAAACCATTATACATACAAGCACACAACAATAATGCCTTCCCTTGAGGATGCCACTTAAGACGCCACACACCACCACCAAGAGAAGTGGAAGCTCTTGGAGATCGCATATTTCTTGTGTCCCATAAATTAACAGTTTCATCATAGCTTCCACTAGCCAAAAGGTGCTCAGAATGACAATTACTTTGAATGCTTGTTACTCCTGCATTATGCACTCTGCTAGTAAACACTGGTAGAGCCGATTCAGCTCTAATGTCAAACCTACGGAACTTACAATCATCACCTCCTGTAAACACTGTGTTAGGATCCCAATAGTCAAAGGCTGTTATCCAAGCTTCAAAATCATGGGCTAAAAATCTTTTTTGAAGAAGTAGTTCTCCATTAGTCAATTGTAAAATATTGATCTTTCCCTTTGAATCACTAACTGATATTAAAGGATTCTCACTGACAGTTTTTCCAGTAGACCAGTCTAGTGAGAGAGCAAGGGTTTCGTCTTCTTCTATTTCAAACTTGCATTGATACTCCAAACACAGTTTCTCTCCGGCTGTTATTAGTCTATAGAGAAGTAACTGACCAACAGCATTTGCAATGGCAAGCACTGGTGTTCCTGATATCTCATGCTGACACCACTTCATATCCAAGATAGCAGGCATATCAATTTGCTGAACTAAACATAGTTTTTCATCGATCTTCTGCTTTAGGTAGAGACGGCCTAGTCGTTTTTTAGGTATATCCTTTGCTTCTGCATTTAGACTGTCTGTTTCTGCTTCATCTCCCTCATTTGAGGTGTCTAAAGCTTTCTCAGGATCTGCAAGCTGATATGTACCCACTGCAAGGTAATCCTCATATGTACTAATGGGGCAGAACTCTGCTGAGTCAGCACTGTACTCAGTATCCCAGGAAAATAGGTGCTTCACCTCTAAGGCCATTCTCAACCTAAAAATAAATACAAAATAACGTTAAAATATTAAACAAATGTTTGAAAATATAAATAACTAAAATGTTCACATAGTAAGAGGTGCTGCAATTTAAAATCCCTGTTGTCAAAATCATGGCTTGCCCGTTACCACAGCTATGCCCCAACCCCCATGCTCATGGTTGTCATGGGGGGCAGGCTTAGGACCCCTTCTACTATCCACTCCCTAAAGTGCGAGAGCCGTGTTGAAAGGATGAAAGGCTGACTTTGTGCCAGTCATGAATGGCACATGGTATTCACCTGTTTAGTTATCTAGCCTTTCCCTGGATTCTCTCCCTCCTGAAATTTTTCCTGAAACAGATCTAATCGCCCTTAAACCCTCTTTCTCCTTTTGCTAATTCCTGCTTTCACCTATGAACATTCTTGCAGAATTCCACATTGTCCTTTGACAATTTTGAACTAATCACCTATGTTAATCCTTACCTTCTTGAACTGCTGTATGACTTCTGATGTGTAGCACATTCTATCATGAACTGGCCCCCCTTCACCCTTTTCACTATTATACCTTTCTACACTGCTATATGACCTTTCAGGTCTAGCACATTTATTTTGCTTTGTAACCATTAATCACAGCTCTGCACAATTGTCAAAAATTAGCAGGATGTTTCTGCATGTCCTTTTGCCATGAATGAGTTGTTCAAATTAATCTCATAAAAATATATGATAGCAAGCATATTATCAAAACCTGTCCCATCTATATTTTAAGATTTAAGGAAAAGATAAACAGTGCAATAATTTATTACAAACAGTTTTTCTTGGATTTAGAAATTCAAACAAAGAAACTGTTAGAACACATAACTGTTTATATTGAAATTTGAATAAAAAATGAATTTCCCTTTATCTACTTCAGACAGAGCTACCTAACTTGCTGCACCTATCCTGAATATTTTTTTAGTGACATATACTTAGCTTGAAGTGAGATAGACTTTGGCTCCATGATATACAGCTATGACCCCAATCTAGAGCCATCACACCAAACAAAGGACTTCAAACTGGGACCCTGCATCTCAAATATAGGGCCTTAAAATGGGGCCAGCTCTTAAAACTGGGTTTTCATACTCCTGAACTTTCTTTTATTAATGTTCATATATCATTTGAAGTTAAATAACTTATTCAGCAATACAAGATATCAAAATATACTCATTTCTCAAAATAAGATAGTTCAAAATCTTTTATCAGGGCCCCTCAAGCTTGGGGGGCCTGACCTGCTGCCTCGAATAGTCTATAGGATAATCCAGCCCTGTCCATTGTCTTAACATTTAACACTTAAAGTTAAAAAAGGTGCA
>NW_020872584.1:140283-143180 GCF_003789085.1 Penaeus vannamei
TCCTAGTAACTCAGTGTCCACTGTTAATAAAACTATTACTGATATTACCTGTGATAAAGATATCAGCCTCCAAATATACGAAAAAAAATATCACCATAAAAGAAAATTAAAATGTGATACGTTGTTGAATTGTTTTATCGGTATGATGACTTGAAAATACTCTAGAGCAGCATGTGGTCACGTTCTTATCCATAAGAATTATATTTTAGTGAAAATATGACTCTATTACGACTTGAAAGGCTTTACTTAAAATGACCGGACATAAGAAATTGTTACACGCATTAGTGATTCAATGAAAAGCATTCGAAACCGTTTGCATATTCGTTGGAAAGGTAAATAAACCTACTCTGCGATGTTCTTTTGTCTACTCGTGGCTTCCAATCGAGGAGAGATTTCGGCGTCTATTGGTAAGCAAAGCAGTCGCCATTGCGGAGTGGGTGTGGAAGGAACCCGCCAACTTTTATTCGTGGTTATTTCGCTATTTCTCCCCTCTCGTTGGGGATCGAACAGTGTATGGGGAATAAGGTAATTATAGAATAAGCCATAGAGTGGACCAGTCTGCTGCAAGACGGGAATAAGCTGCAAGGGACGGTAGAAAACGGGTTGATATTTCCCGAACACCGCGAAAGATTTATAGCTTTTGTTAGCTTCTTCAGCCACTTTAAACCACTTACTCTGGCTTCAAGGTGGAAAGGGATGCTTTGGGGATCTATTTTCGTCCCTGATTTCACAGCGAGAAGCAGAGGGATGTGGAAAGGGAGATAATACTCGTGCCTTTCCGTAATTGCTTATTTTTCGGCTATTAATTAAAAGCATTTTGTGAAGTTGATTGTTTTTATTAATTAGCGGCAGTCATTATATAATTATTTGATTGTGAAGAATAATCGGTAATGTAGTGAAGGTGTAATGCCATTGAGAGTAAAATTTTTATTAATTTATGTAGTTATTTGTTTATTTTTCTCAGCAAAAATTTATTTATTTATTTAGTTATTTGTTTATTTATTTCTCAACAATTCGAGAAGTTTATGGCCCAATATTTCTATATATAACACAAAATGCCAAGAAATGCTAGGGTTGGCACGAGGTTACATGAATTTGATTTAAACGCTTTGGAAATGCAACGGAGAACACGGATTGTGCGTCAGGAGTGTTCTCGGCTAGTGTTGCATAGTCCTGCAGTAAGGGATTTGACGGAGTATAAATGTGCTTGTGTAGGAAAGGTATGAACGGATATCTTCACGATACGAGAGATGGTAGAAAAACCCGCAATGCAAAAACGGGATTATTGAAGAAAGTGTGACAACAGTTTTGCAATCATCCTTGATTCCATCTTCGGGTCTGGTATTTATTAGCAACACGGTAGAGTGTTTTTCCATTCAATAGAAGAGACGTATTTGACAGGTTTCTATTCTATCTTCGGAGTGTATTTTTGATGAAAATATAATTGAAAACAGTCAAATACATATCTTGTATTGTGAAGATATCCAATCTCATTCATACCTTTTCAACATTTGTACGTTGTGTTTGTATTGTTGCATGCCTCTTGCTTCATTTGTATGTTTTTTAAATCTTAATTTGCTTGGACTTAATCAGTACAAATTTAGCACATGGGTCACATGGTGTAGCTGTAGCAGCATGGCCTGGTCGTCTGGCAGTTGAATTATACCTCTAATTAATTTTTTCAAGAAACGGTGTATATGTTAGATGATACGTCTGTGTCATTATCTTATATTTCATTTAAAAGTTTGAACCTCTGGATGTGAGAAACCAGGCAGGGCAAGTAAGCACAGGTGGAGTCAGGTCTTCGTAGATTTGAATACCTTGTAGACGGTGATAATGGCACACACGCCATGGGCATACTGCATGGACACAGCCCAAGCTCAATTTAATCTCAAGTAAAATTGATTAATGTAATGAATTATATTGAAAGGATAGATTATGATTAAATTAAGTGGAAATGATTTTTAATAGAAGTCTAAAACTGCTGCATGAGTAGTATATGCTATATCATATACATTTAAAATGGATAAAGTATACGAGATGAATGCATGCTATATTTGATAAAAGGTATTTGTTAGAGAGAGTGATGCACCCTTGAGAGACGAAGTCCCAAAATAAGGGGAATCGTGTTAATCCAAAACATAAAACATAACCTTTCCTGCTCTCTATTTATTCTGTAGACAGGGGGAGAAGATCCCTCCTGTATCCCTCTTTTAGTAGAACTTTGTGCATATTTATTAAAAAACGGATATTAAGAACTTTGGCTCTGAGGGTGTTGTGGACTTCAGTCTCTGATTGGTGAGATTTTCATCATTTCACAGTAAATATCCGGCTGCAGCAGCTATACCTATGTCGTTTACAACTGTTTCTTATACTCTGTAAGATGGTGGAGTCCATTTCTCTCTACTTTATTGCTTGCCTTTAGTAAAGTTAACTTAATAAAAGATTGATTCATTCTTTGTGGAGTTATTGACTATAGGAAAGTTTAAAAACTGTGCACTCACAAAGCATATATGCCTTTAAAGATTATACCACAACCAAAATTTCTAAGTTGCTCTTGAAGCTTGTAGGGTTGAAGTGGTATTGAAGCACTAAGCTAGGGCAAATAAAAGATGATATTTTGTAGAGGACAAAGTTGTAGTTGTCAATACAAGAAGTAATCTGCAGCCCTACTGAGTTTCAGTTCTGTCTTGCCGTGCTTACCTAGGTTTAATACAATGCCAGAAGAAGGCAATGCCCAGTCGCAGTTTAGATTTGAATGAAGTTTATGGCATGTCTTTTTGGTAGTTTACCTGTTTATGGTAGGGCTTGTTAGTTTGAGATGGGGACTTAGTCTGTGACAGATGGGTACTATCTGTTTTGACATGTGGTAAAAAAAAACAAAAATCAATTAATAT
>NW_020872584.1:143280-155780 GCF_003789085.1 Penaeus vannamei
GAGCCTGCACGGTGTGGTAGACGATAACAAGTGCCTTGGCAAGTGTGGCATGATATGCACGGAGCCTGCCAATGTGGTCATAATGTGACACGGAGTCTGACAAATGTTCCCGCAACATAGTCGTTGGCATAGAGCTATAACACAGAAGTTGGCACACTGACATCGTGGCATAACAATATATCGAAGGTGGCTGGCATGGTACATTTTGGCACGGTGATTTTTAAAAAGTTTTAGAAACAGTAACTAACTTGATGAGAATTCGCACGTTAGAAATATTTATGAGGAAAATCTCATTACAATAGCCGCATTAAAAGGACATTCGCCTTCATGAAAACCCTCATCGCCGTCAAAAAATATAATAAATAAAAAGATAAATAAATAGATAAATTGATAAATAAATAAATAGTATAAAAGTAATAAAAAAATGAAACAAAAAGATGATAATGACAAGTAGAAAACGAATCAAAATAAATGAATATATAAATAAGATAAAAAGAAAATGTAATAATAATAATAATGCTGATAAAAGCCAGTAAACCGAAACAGCATTTCCAGCGTTAAAAGCATAATGCTGATCCCATCAAAACATTCGGGATAACCTTGGATGATCCAAATTGCCATCAGAGAGAACATTTTCGAAAGCTATTATTATTGAAATGGCTCTGTTGATGCTGCTGATGATAATGATGAAGTCAATCCCAAATATTCCCGCTGTGTTGGGGCTTTATGATGCAATAATTGTTATTCTGTCTCTTGCCTTTGATGCTCGCAGCGGCGGAGCGTCGCTGCTACGGACACTTATTGGCTTATTGCTCTTGGTTCTTTGAAGGGGTGGGAGGGAGGAGAGCGGGGGGGGGGGGGAGAGCGGGGGATAAAATGATTATGGTTTACGTGGCGATAGTGATTCACGTAGAGATACGTGCATGTATACAGGCAAACAGAAAGACATACACACACACACACACAGATAGAGTGTGTGTGTGAGGAGAGAGAGAGAGAGAAGAGAGAGAGAGAGAGAGAGAGAGAGAGAGAGAGAGAGAGAGAGAGAGAGATTGACTGATAAATAGGTATAGAGATATGTACATGTTTACATAATTATATATACCTATATGTGTGTATAAGCAGTATTACACTCGCACCACTTGACGGAAGCCGCAGATATTTGTTGACAAACAAACGCTCACAGAAAAATATCCAAATCGTTCAGAATGACGTAGGTCTGCTAGCTGATGACGTCATCACGGTTGAAAGTGAAAAATATGCATACTGTGTTTGCTGTTAATCCGTTCTCAAAGCCGAGGGTGGAATACAACCCCGTCTTTTTTTCCCTTTTTATTCTGCATGAAGCAAATATTTGCCTCAATCACTGCGGGTGGAAAAGAAGGAGAAAATGAGCTCTCTCTCTCCGCTCTCTCGCTGGCAACGGATTTATCTCGTGTTTCGCTCGCAATTCTCATTTCGTATCCCTTTTTATCACTCATTCTCGTCTCTGGCGATTATTTCCCCCCGTTTATTCCACAGCTTTCCGACTTTTTACCGACGAAAACTGAGGAATGAAGGACGAAAACATTTTCCCTTTTAATAAAACAGGGCTAAAAAAAAAAACGGCCGTTGGTAACCTCATTACCATTATGGGTAGTTGGCTGTGGAGTGAGGTTATTTTGGGTTCAATCACCAAGACCAGAGAATATTTTTAGTGATTGAAGAGTCAAAACTACGTCGCAATTACTCTGATGGGGCAGTTTCGTCTGTTAGTTCTCCTTCGGTCTGCACGTGAGCCTTACAGATTGTTGGGATGTGAGGGGAGAGAAAGAAGGGGACAGAGGAGAGCGAAGAGGGGAGAGGGGGGGAGGAGAGAAGGTATAACGGAAGAGGGGGGTCGAGGGGGGGTAGAAGGGAAGGGAGAGAGATTGGGTGGAAGGGAGAGGGAGAGGGAGGAAGGCAGAGGGGAAAGAGAGAGAGAGGGGGGTAGTGGGGAGAGGGAGAGAGAGAGAGGGGAGAATGTATAGAGTAGAGGGGGAAAAGAGAGGAAAGGGGAGAGGATTAGGCTTACCATGTTCCTTTTCACACGTGTTTTTCTGGTTCTCAAGGAAATTACTTGGAGCGCCTTAGAAACCGTTACCATGGCTTTATCATCACAATGACCATACCGTCCTGACTAACAAGAATATAAGGGCGGAATTAGCATCTCCTTTACCATAAAGAGCCATTGTAAACCGAAAACAAAATTCCGCAAATCTTGTTTTCTTTTCCTACAGGATCGACCGCCGTGACAGCGTTGCTCAGTACATCATTATAGCCGCCACCTCATTATATCGTCCTTATTATAACACTGACCTAAGCAATTATCGCGTCCAGGGCCACAAAACTTTCCCATCACGCACAGTGTTTCCTCTCTCATATTTTCCTCGCTCGCTCCTTAAGCCTCCGTCGCCCCGAACCAATAGGAAACGTGAATTACCGGATTCCTCGGCCTCTCGAAATGCCTCGGAAAACTCTACGGGAATGGTACGCCGCGTTTAACTTACCATGGTTTGTTTTGTTATTTTTAGCCTTTGTCCTCCATTAATACTCCTACACGTATCACGTCAAATTTGAATGCTTTTCATCATCATGATGATGCGTGTGTATGTACATATATATATATATATATATATATATATATATATATATATATATATATATATATATATATATATATATATATATATATATATATATATATATATATATATATATATATATAGCGTATATATATATATATATATATATATATATATATATTATAATATATATGTATACATATATACCATGTGTGTGTGTCTATATATTATATATGTATAATATACATTTTATATATATGTATTATATTGTGTATGTATATCTATATATCTCTACTTTATCTCTCTCTCTCTCTCTCTATTATATTATATATATATGTATATATTATATATATATATATATATATATATTATATAATATATATATATTATATTTATATATATTATATATATATATATATGTATATATATATATATGTGTGTGTGTGTGTGTGTGAGTGTGTGTGTGTGTGTGTAAATACATACACACACACACACACACACACACACACACACACCACACACACACATATATATTATATATATATATATATATATATATATATATATATATATATATATATATGAATGATTAACACAAACAGATACCACAATAATGCTATTACGAGCTAAAAGTTTGGTAAATACTTTTAAATACTTTTGAATACTTTTCCCCATCCACAACTTCCAGCCGAAGTTAAGGTAACATATCGTAATTCCTTTTTTCTTTCTTTGCGAAAGGCTCAGCGGGAATTAAAAAGATTATGGGCGGAGTGAATCCAGAATTGCACTCTTAAGTGAATTTAAGAGATCTTTCGCGGTAATTCGCCGATGTGTGACTGTATATTATATATATATATATATATATATATATATATATATATATATATATATATAATATATATATATGTATATATATATATATATATATATATGTATTATAATATATATAGATATAGATAGATAGATAGATAGATAGATAGATAGATAGATAGATAGATAGATAGATAGATAGATAGATAGATAGATAGATAGATAGATAGATAGATAGATATAGATAGATAGATAGATAGGATAGATAGATTATAGATTATATATATATAATAATAGATAAATATAATATATATATATAGATATTATATACATACACACACACACACCACACACACACACACACACACACACACACACACACACACACACACACACACACACACACACACACACACACACACACACACACACACACATATATATATATATTATAATATATAATATATATATTAATTATATAATATATAATATTTATATATTATATTATATTATATATATATTATATATTTATATATATATATATATATATATATATATATATATATATATATATATATATATATATTATATATATAATATTATATATTATATATTATATATATATATATATATATATATATATATATATAATATATTATATATATATAGTCTAGAGCATTATTTATTCGAAATTTTTAAAAGATGGAATGGTTCTTGATTTTCAAAAGATGTAAATCGTCACTGAAACATTTGTTTATATATTTTCATAAATCTAAAGGCATATGTTATATAAAAAAAAGGTCATAACATTTATAAATGGTTTTGTATGTTGGCAGTTCATTTTGGGGAAGGCAATGAGTTTGGTTACTTGAACGATTTCTCCTCAGACGAGTCTTGGCCTTACCTCCATTTAACAAGTCAGCTGGTGTTGGGATTTTATGTTTTATCCTAATATTAGAGATCGCAGGGCTTATAAGTTTATTAACGTAATTGCTAAAATCCTTTGTATCAATTTCTGATAATCAGACGAGTCCTGGCCATCCTCCATTTAACAGAGAGAAGAAATGGTGGAGAATGTGGCGAGAACAGCACGCCATAATGCCTTGTTGCCAGGGGAAAATAATGTTAGTTATTTCGTTATGTTTAGTGGTCCGCGAATACAGTAACGGAAGTAGTCGCAGGTGACAGTTCCGGTGGTATCAGTGAATAGATTGAGAAGGATATTATACATCAGAGAGAAGCGTAAGAGAGGAAAATTGTAAAGATGAAAGGGAGGGGAATGACTGGCTTATGTCACAGAAAAATCATGGAAAGAATAGTGATAGACTGGTGTGAGGGTCTCGATGTTTTATATATATATATTATATTATATATATATATTATATATATATATATATATATATATATATATATATATATATATATATATATATATATATATATATATTTATATATATATATATATATATATATATATTATATATATATTATATATATATATATATATAATATATAATATATATATATATATATATTATATATATATATATATATATATTATATATATATAGTAAACGCTGACCGAGAGCAGATTTTCAAGAAAAGATTATCTTATCTTTGGGTCAGATAGACGTCGTTTTGGGTCGATTATTAGTTGATTATGAGAATGGATGACGCCGGGAATAGATCAAAATTATGGAAAAGGCAATACTGAAGCGTCAAGAAGGGAGATAATATAGTATGCGCGAAAATGAGGCGGAATAAAGGTAGATTGATTGACTATGATTGAAGCATAGAGTTAACTCAGAACTTTTCAGAAGAAGAGAAATACTGATAAAAAAATAGAGTTAGAGGCGATGTAGTTATTACACCAATTGATATTATCCCACAATAACCGTCATGAGGACTGGATCCTAAACGAAACCGGCTATATATAACGATGTATTAGCTCACTCCACATATCCAGCTGATATGGAGGATGAACCGACTAAACTATTAGAGCAATCTGTTCGAAATTGCGCCGCTATTTCGGTACTGCAAATAATCGGCTAAGAAATTGCTAACACTGTTGACAGTAGTCTCTCTACAGATTGTTCTCCTTATTTTTTGGTTACCTTGCATTCCCCATACGTAATTGCAATACATCGAACTGAAATGTTAATAGAAATGAGCACAATGTGTGCCTAGCATTAGAAATAACATCTACTGTCTTTTTACTTATTATGCTTTTGTGGCAAAAATGCGTAAGTGTACCTCGACATAGGTCATTTTTCCATTCTGGCCTTTTAACTTTTTATTTTTGTTTCTAAGCTAACTTCTCGTGATCTCTCTAGTTTCTCTTTTTTAAGTCAAGTCATCAATTTTTTTTTTCTTGTTGCTCCGTTATTGCATAAGATCTTTCTTAATTCATTTTTTCTGTTATGAGTGGCAAACGAATAGTAATGTTAATGCGAGTAGTAAAAAAGATAGTTAGTAGTAGTATTGTCAGTTTTTCGTACTTACCTAAGGTATATATTGTTGTATTATCGAGTTCATTACTATTTCGAAATCGCCTAGGCGTGCTTTAAAAAAGTATCTTTTAATCTCATCATACACATTCTAAGTGCGAGCTGATTATCATTTAATACACAGTTCGATTATCATTACTCGTTCAAATTTGGTATAACACTTCATCGAATTATATATAGCGAATAATATTCGTTCCGTTTTGTTACGCCTCGTCGATCCACTCCCCCCTCCAACCACATCTCTTTGTCCATTATTTCAAATTTCCTTAATATAAGACCCTCCGATAACCCCCACAGCCACCCCCGCCACCCCCCCGCCAACTCCACCCCCACCGCGCACCCCACCCTGTAGCACTGTGATGAGCCAAGCACCGTGCTCAATAAGTTACTTCTTAGTTTAGTAAGCTACCTTTTAGTTTGCGCCAGCATGGATTCTCTCTCTCAAATGATATAACGTCATCCGAGACTAAGCCCTAATCCTCATAGCTATATGCTTTAGAATGATTCAATGATCAGATCTCTGGCATAGTCCATGCACTGTGTGTCGCGTGCTGTGAAGTTGGGCTCTAAACGTACACGGATAACACACCAAGAACGCACATACCATTACGAGACATGACACGTACGCAACGTGTTTTTGTTGTGTGTGTGTTCGTGTGTGTGAGCTCTACTATGTACGTGCTATGTATTTCGCGATGTGTGTGTTTTGTGTGTCTGTGTGTGTGTTGCTGTGTGTGTGTTGTGTGGTGTTGTGTGTTGATGTAGTGATGTAGAGCTAGAGAGAGAGAGAGAGATAAGAGAAGAGAGATGTAGATGTAGTGTGTGTGTGTCGGTGTGTGTTGTGTGGTGACTTTGATGACTTCTCTCGCTTGCTTGTTTAGTCTCGAGAGGAGAGTGCTGGTCTTAGGACGACCCCTGCGGGCCTGGGGGGCGCGTGGAAATGTCTCTTTTGTATTTCTCTCTTTATTTGTCTATTATCTATATTATCTACCTGTCTATGTATCCTATTATCTACCTGTACATAATTCTAATCTTATCTACTGTACTATTTATTTATTATTCTATCCTGTAATATTTATCTATTTTATCTATCCTATTATCTATTTATACTGAACCTGTCGATATTCTTTTACTTATAGTCGACAGAAGTGAGATCTATCGTGATCTTTCTCACATTCTATTTAGTCTATCTATTTATTAATTCATTTTCATGAGTGGGATTTAGAGCGTCTGTATTTAGTAGTAGTTGTTGGTCTAGGAGAGTATGAGTGACGAACGGATTAGTAAGTAGCTGATGTAGATAAGAAAGTAATAGTAAATCTGAGCACCGATAGACCTATACGCGATAATGCCATGTCATTCAGAACGCGAAGAGTAAGAAAACAGTAATCAGACTAAGCTTTCACAAGATATCCAGTGATCTGACTAAATCATATAAGTAATGATGAATAATGTATAACTAAACGGAATAAGATAAAATATAGACTAAATAGACTAGATAAACATACATAATAATAATAAATAATAATGATAATAAAGAAAGTAAAAAAAGCTCAGATAAGCTTATTGGCACTTCATTTTGCAATTTCCTTCTACTTCAAATACGAGCCACGAGAGCGACTATCCCAGGAATGCCGTAGTGCCCATGAAACACGCCTTAAACAAGCTTAAACACCGCAACGGGTATTGTACATGATACCAGTTATAGTAGCGAGTGAAAGACCACCCAACATCTATTTCTGTTGCACACGTGGCTTGCATGTTGATTGTAAAAGTGGATGATTGAGTTTTATTGTTATAATAGAGGACCTGAACTGTTATTTTGTTTTTGAGTTGGGCTTATCATGTACTGTGGCAGTTATTCGCTTGTTAGAGTACTTGTTATCGACTGCAGTTTAGGGCTTGTTTCTTTGGATGTGTTGCTACTCTTTGCGGTCTGGATGTTGTTAAATATATTCCTTTCTTGTTATTGACGGTTTTCTTTTGGGTGAAAAGTTGCCGCGCGCGTACGCGCGCGTCCTCGCAATAATGTCGATTACAATATAGTCTATGTTTTGACTCGCTGTGCCAAAGGTACTTAGGGTACTAAATTTAAATTACACGCATGGAGGTTAATCACACACACCCATCAACGTTGCAATTATATTATATATTGTCATCGTATACGACGAGTGTGAAGTGTTGGCTGTAGTGATCTTGGTGTGTTATGATGTGGCTCGATAATATGGTAGTGCTCGCTCGTGTGTGTTACGTGACATGTGCATTGATAGTTGTTTGTGTAGACATTCATGTTATCCTGTTGTCTATTCGGATGTGATCGTGTGTGTTCTGTAGATGTGTGTTTGTATTGGTGTAGGTGTGTTTGTTGTCTGATGATGGAGTTGTCTCGTGATAGTTTGTTCATGTGTGTGGTTGTTATAGACATTTTTTTCTTCTTTACCGTGGCGTGAAAAAAGAATTTAGTGGTAAGTGTGTGTGTGTGTGATAGAGCCGACTGTGTGATGCTTGCTTGTTAGTTATACTAGAGAACAAGACAGCACGTTTGCGTGCATATAGACAGTAGAAAATGTGAATATAACATATGTGAATACTAACTTTCTTAGTTATACATGTAATTCTAAGTTGCTAGGCAGTGTAGGAAAATGACCCATACATAACAGACAATTGATATAATCAAAATAATAGAATAATACTACGTAGAAATAGACTTGAGATACTTTACAAATATCAGTCTACTTCAGTTTGACTTTTAAATGTGTATTATTGGCATATAAGAGTCTATAGTTATAGTTATCACGAATAGCCTGTAATATAATGACGTCTGGACTATAGCTACACGAATGGATTTATCACACCCTTGAGACAACGAGTATTATATCGAAGAAACTTGACAGAAAATATTTACTAGTTATGGTATAGAGAGAAACAAAAATGAGAGATACAGATGATGATTACCGATTGATATGAAAGGAATCTACGAAGAGAGTATGCGAGAGATCGATGTAGTAGATAGGGTTGTGACAGTGAAAGTGTGAGGATTACACTGATGTGAGGTCTATAAGTTTCACCTATAACTGCACATCAGGAATTGAATAGTCGCTTCATCAGATCATCGTAAGACAAATCTATTGCATACACTCAATGGAATATACGACATCAGTAGTTTCGTATACAAGCAGTCACTATACTATCAATAATTGCGTAGTGATCTGAGAGCGATGTATGCATCATTTCTAATGGTTCTGTCTTTATAAGACATACTATTTTTCACTATACTCGCTCTCATACGCTTATATCTTTTTCTTTACGGCAGGTCTGTTAACAGTTGGACAGAACTCTCTTGAAACAAGTCCTTATTCATAACATGCTGTGCAGGATTCATTATTTTATTTCTTTATTTGTTTTCAAAATTGTTTTATTTCTTTATTTTTAATTCTTTATTTATTTTTTTATCTATTTATTTATTTTATTATTATTATTTTCTATTTATTATTTATTATCTATTTATTATTTTAAAGAGGATCAAAGGACCAATCTGAAACTTCAGCGTATTGTTTTTTTTTCATTATTTTTCATTCATTTATATTTCTCCTTTTCTTATAGTCTCGTGAATGAGTTCAATACAGCAATATGTTTTGGTTAGGGTGCCGGTATTAGTATAATTTCCGTGGTATTGTAGTTACTTGAGGCTGTCGTCATGGTCTTATATCCGTGTTTCGCATGCTTCGTTTGGAAATGGTAAAGTTCACTGATAGGGACAAGATTGATGAGAGCTGAGAAAGGAGGAAGGAGAGAAGAGAAAGACGAGAGGAGGAAGAGAGGAGAGTAGGGAGAGGGAGAGGGAGGGATGGAGTGAGAGGAGCGGAGGAGAGGGAGGAGGAGTGGAGGGGAAGGAGGGAAGAGGAGCAGAGGAGAGAGAGAGAGGGAGAGAGGGAGAGAGAGAGGGAGCAGAGAGAGAGGGCGAGGAGGCAGGTAAGGGGGTAGCATGAGGGAGCGGAGGGAGGCGATGGGGGGAGGGGAGGGAGGGAAGCGTGAGGAGGAGCGGAGGGCGGGAGGATGAGAGAATGAGAGAATGAGGAGAATGAGAGAAAAATGAGAGAGAATGAGAGAGGAGAGAGAAGACCGAAGAGAGATAGAGAGGAGATAGAGAGGAGAGAAGAGAAGAGTAGATTAGAGGAGAGTACTGAGAATGAGTAGAATTCGCAGAGAGAGAGGAGAGGTTGAGAAGAGAGATGAAGAGGTTGAGTGGATGTGGGCAGAGAGGAGAAAGAAACCGTCGGAGAAACAAGATAGAGATTAGGGACGCAGATATGCAAAGAAAGAAACAGGCGAGAGAGAGATACAGAGAAAGACAGAGAAAGAAAGAAAGTAGTGAGAAAGGAGAGGGCTTTGATGAGCGAGAGAGAGAAGAAAAACACCAGACAAACAGAGAACAAACGAAGATGAAGAAGAAGGAAAATAGATAAAATGCGATCAAGGTAGCGTAAAGGAATGTAATTATAAATGTTTAACCTTTCGTGGCTTCCGTTGTACCTGTGGCTTTTTTGAGCGCCGGGCACATCCAACAAGCCCCCCCCCTCCCCCACCCACCACCATTCACATAATACACAATCGACCCTCCTCCCTAAAGCTACATACCACCCCACCACACTTCCCTACTACCAGACCACACACACCCCCACTTCATACCACTAACCCCTCTCCCTCCCCTACCATCTCTACCTCCCTCACCATCCCCACATCCCTCAAACCCGCCCCATGCCCACCTCCCTCATGCCCGCCTCATGCCCACTGCCCCTCCCTCCCTGGGGCACTCAGGATCTTGGTCCTGCCGGCCCTCATTAAAAGCCGTCAAAACAAACAGTGTGGAGAGCACGGCTTTTCACACAGGCAGTATCGCTAACGAGTTTTTCCCTTCGCTTTCAAACGCAAGTATTTCAAACGCAAGTCTCTTCCGAAAGATAGTAATCAGTTTTTCTTTATCTTTGCAATTCCAATTCTCTACAGCAAACAAATCACAAACCAAAGGGCCTGAGAGAGAGAGAAGAGAAAATCTCTCTGTCGTATATAGAGACAGTTCGACGAAGTATAGAGCAAAAAAAAATCGTTATATGGATGACAGACTCGAAATTTCCGACTATACAATCCTATACATACGGCGTGAAGCCCTACGTGGATATTGAAAAGCATCAGGAATCGCCAGAGATTGACTTGTTCATAATATTCTCCCTGGTACCCTTCGGCGCGACTCTGTATGTCTGCATTGCGCTTGTAGCTATCCTACATTCACGCTCATACATTCAATAAAGTGAGCCACCGCTAAGGCTACATCGTGTCAGAGGGGTTGTAGGTTTATTTTCGAGGAGCCCTCAAGACGGCACGGGTGAGGCGCAGATCATCCAACACGGGCCCTCTCGCCACGACCAGGTTTTTTGTCAAAATTAGACGTATTAGAGGAGAGAAAGAGAGACGGGGCGGGGACCAAGACGCTGCATCGAGATCTTGCCATTTCGTGTTGGCTGTACGCTTGTTCTTGCTGCGAGTGCCTGAGAGCGGCGACGTATACGTCCATAAACGGCTCGAGGACTGGGGCGGGCTCGATTCCTTTGCGCTCAGCGCTGAGGAAAATGTTGTCGATTTTCTCTCTATCCCCTATGTCGGGCACATCGTCGCTATCTCGACGGCACGGCTGGAACTGAAGGCCGGATATGGACCAGGTACTGCACGCTGCACGTATCAGAACGGACTACAGGATGGGGACTAAGAGGGTGACCTCCCACCGGCCCATACATAGGGAAGGTGAGGTTACATGTAGTGTTCTCCCCTCTACGTTTCTTCAGCATACTTCCCGCACTTGTAGGATTCTCTTTCCATATCTTTTATTGTATATTTCACTCTTCACTTCAACCCCGATCTGCAGGTCGTCTGATCTCTCTGCCCTCTTCCCATTCTTTCCTTTTATAATCTCCTATACTTTTCTCCCCTTGAACTATGCTCCCGCTCCTCTACTCTTTCCTTTCTCCGCCTTTTCTCACACTCACCAATCCTCCTCCTTCTCTTCACTTTTTCTCCTTCATTCCTGCTCTCTTTCTCCCTCTCCCCTCCTCTCTTCTTGTCCCTTTATCCCCTAGATCCGACCTCTCTGCCCTCCCCTTTCCTCCCCTTCTCTATCTTTCCCTTTCTTTCCCCATCCCTCCTCCTTCCCCGCTCCCTTGCTCTTCTTCCCTTCCCCACATCTCTCACTCCATGCAACCTACCCTTCCCCCTCCCTCCTCTCTATCTTTCCCTATTGCCCCCCATCCCCTCCTCCCTCTCCTTCCCTCCTGCATCGGCCCTCTTGTCTTCTTCCCTTCCCCCCATCACTGCAACCTCCCTCCCTTCACACCCCTCTTCTTCCCATTCTCTCCATCCCACCTTCCTCCTCCCCTCTCTTCGCTTCCCTTCCCCCTCCCTCCTCCCTTCTCCCTCTCTTCCTCCTCCTTTCACGGTAGCTAAGAGACGGCGTGCGGGATGGCGGCGGAGGGCACCGGGGCAGAGACAGCTCAGAGTGGTAGCCCGCGCCCAGCCGCAGTTCGCCCGT
>NW_020872584.1:160780-165780 GCF_003789085.1 Penaeus vannamei
GCAGATTACTTGCTTTTTATGACTTCTTCCCATAAATTTTTCGTCCAAATACGGTGTGGGTGTGAAGTCAGGAGCAAGATCAACAAGCTTCTTGACTAATGGGTTACGTGGCTTGCATTTACATGTTTTTATGGGATTTATTCTAGTAAATCTCACAAGAAGTCCCTCTCGTCTCTCTCTCTGTCTCTCTTCTCTCTCTCTCTCTCTCTCTCTCTCTCTCTCTCTCTCTCTCTCTCTCTATATATATATATATATATATATATATATATATATATATATATATACACACACACACACACACACCACACACAACATATATATATATATATATATGTGTGTGTGTGTGTGTGTGTGTGTGTGTGTGTGTGTGTGTGTGTGTTTGGGTGTGACTAAATGAGTCACTGTGTCCCTATGTCTCTTCCCTAAACCCTGTTTTTTGAATATCTGTAGACCCCTACTCTACCGCATCCCCCCCCCCCTCATCAAGATCACGACACGAAAAAAAAAAACGAAAATCAACGAAACCTAATTTCTCTCCTTCTCCCTCAGTGAAAAGCTACCGACATGTAGCAACACCGCAACATACAGGTCAAATAAAGGGGCCCAACATACAACATGGAGCGGAGGTAAGAAGGGGACACCATTTTCGAACGAACGACCAGGAACAAAGTCGTACGGGGTCGACCTTCATCCCGGTCGTATTCAAGGTCGTACGAGGTTGACACGACTTCATAAAAGACTTCTAAGTGAGCCGATGGTCGTGGGAGCGAGTGTGGGGGACTTACGACCTATTAAAACGCGAAATATTATGAGGTGAAGATCGTTATGCGCACTCGGGGGGAAATTTTTGAAATTTTTATCATCATATTTACGATGAGGAATTATGGGTAATCGTCATATATTTATGAAATTTGAAAAAAAGCTTGGAAAGGCGCTCTTGATATGGCGATAAAAATACGAACTGAAATAACTGTAGTGGATTTCTAAACTGCTTACGAATACGAAATTTGGAGAGAACAAATACGAATATTGAAGAAATACGAAAAACGAAAATAATAGAAAACAAAATACCAAAATCACACGAAAACAAATACGAAAATTTGCGAAAGAAAACACATAAGTTGAAAAAAACACAATACGAAAAATTGAAGAAATAAAAAAACGACAACTAGAGGAGACAAAAAAATTGGAGAACACAAAATACGTAAACTACAGAAAATTAAAACGACCGACGCCATGTTCAAGAAACTGAAGCGAATGTCTTCTGTGTCCCTTCCTGACTTCATCGCCTCGAGAATTAGGAAACGTAAGTAATACAACAAAGCTATGTGTTTGTTTGTTTGCTTGTGTGTAGGGGGTGTTTGTATATGTGTTTGTTTGTTTGCTTGTTTGTGTGTGTGGGGGGGGTGTGTGTGTTTGTTTGTTTGTGTGTGTAGGGGGTGTTTGTATGTGTGTGTTTGTTTGCTTGTTTGTGTGTGGGGGTTGTGTGTTTGTTTGTGTGTGTGTTTGTTTGTTTGTGTGTGTGATTGTTTGTTTGCTTGTTTGTGTGTGTGTGGGGGGGGAGGTGAGCGTTCACGTGCTTGTATATGTGTTTAGATGATATCACAAAGCCCATGTTTGTATCAGCACCTTTCGATTCATGTAAACGGTGAGATTTATAGATTTCGTACATACTAACTGCCTAGGACATACACAACGCTATCATTATCTCATGAAGAAGAACCCGCTTGCATCACCCCGAGAGCCCAACCCCGGCTGTGTCGAATCGAAGTCTAGACTGACTCGAAGCCCCCAGTTAGACGAGGTCGCATCCAGCACCAAGACAAAATATAATGACAGGTTAGGCAAGGTCACGGAGGCTAACCGAGGCCAGAGGGGGTGTGCTGGTGACGATACAAGACAGAGCGAGTCAGATCTGTCACCATTATGTTGTCAGCAAGCAGGCAAGGGCGGCTTGCCCTAAGGGTGGATCTAGGATTCTTCGCATATCATTTTTCATCCTCTAGTTGCGTGGCGTGCTGTAACGGCGCGCTGGGTATTCGGATTATATGAAGAAGGATTATATTTAGACTTCTGTGACGGTGCGTGCTCATGCCGAACAGTTGCCGCTTCTGTCACCATGCACCGGGGTTTTCTTGCAACCTCTAGACATCTTCTGAAGTTAATCCCCTCCCTACCCTCGCTCTAAGAGGGGAATGTTGACACAGTGGTCGTGGCAAAAACTTCACCCTATGATTACACGTGACAGACTCTAGGGGAGGACGATGACAGCTTTGGAGGCCGCCAATTTCCCCTCGTTGCGACGCGTAACACCTTTAGGCACTTGGGGGGAGGCTGTCTCAGAGTCCCCCGGGCGCGGCGCTACTTTCATATGCATTCCCGTGGTCGCGGCGGCGCTCCCCTCTCCCCGCGTGCCTCACAGACATTCTCAAGTGTTCCCCTCGCCTCCCCTCGGGCCACATGGCTCTCCTCCCTCGCGGTGCCAAGTCAGAGGTGAATGGCGACCCGTGATGACGGCCGAGATAGGGCCGTAATCTCCGCGCGAGGGTCATAAGCGGTCAGTCCGTGGACAGAAAGGGAGGGACGTGGGAGAATTCGGAGCCTGAGGAGGACGTCGAGGGCCTAACCAGGAGCCGAGGAGCGCGGAGGAGTGGCACCGCAAGGCACCGCAGAGCAGACGGTGCCAGAGCCCTTTGATACGAGGGAGACCTGATCCGAGGTCAAGTGGGATGATGGGTGGGCTGCATCTGCCCGAGAAACGCGTCGCGGCGTCCCATAGAGGTATGGCGGCGGCAAGGCGGTAACCTATTTGTTGACGTAAGAGCCCGCAAGTCCCACGCGGGAAGGTGTGGAGGCACTTGAGCAGCAGCAGTGCCAGAGTGCCCACAAAGGGTCACTGTGTCCCTCGGTAGCTGTACAGGATCACCCTCATGATATTTGTTTGCGCGGCGTCGCACTCCAGCACCCTCGGGCCCATTAGCGGCCGGAGAAACATCATTACCTGTTACTCTATCGGCTGGTAGCGAGGAACAGCGACAGCGGGGAGCAAAAACTTATCGTCCAAGAAGACTCTTTCCTTTGCCTCCGATTCCAATGAACCTTTGGCGGACTTAATTAGACTATTTCGCTCCTCTTTCTCTGCCGACGTCTGAGGCAAGACGTTCAGCGAATACAAACGAGGCATGGATTTCCGGTCTTCCTTCCTCTTTTTCAATAATAGTTTATTGCCTTCTTACTTCAAAGCTAAATATAGTAAAAAACTCGTCCTCTTTCGCCCTTTCCAAATTTGACTTCCTTCGTCATCGGAATGCAACTCTGACTTTCTTGATCAGCCAATTAATTAAAAAGCGCTAACAATTCGGCCATATTTTATGGTTATGGGAAAAAAGGCTTGTCCACGAAAAAAATAATTAACTCAATAATTTATTTAATATCAATTATAATCATGGTAATAACAGCAATGATAGTGATGAAGATAATGATGAAGATGAAGGTGAATAATGAGGGTTATAAATGACCATTATAATGAGGATTAATTATAATAGTAATGATACTACTAAATACTACTAAAACTTCCAATGATAATAATGATAATAGCAGTAATAATGATATGTGGTGATGATAATAATGGTGATGATATATGGTGATGATAATAATGATATATATATATAATAATAATAATAATAATAATGATAATAATAATAGAAATAATAATAACAACAGCAACAACAACAATAATAATATAATAATAATAATAATAATAATGGTAATGAATAATAATAATAAAAGCACAACAACAAAACAGCAAAACAAAAACAAAACAACAACAAAATAACAATAATGGTAGTAATATTAATGATTTTATTGATACAACTACCACGATGACAATGATAATGATCATGATCATAATGATAATAAACGATAATGATCATAATGATAATTGTAATGGTAATGATAATAAGGATTTATAATCATTTTCATTTTTCATTATTTTTATTATTTTCACTATTATTATTATTATTATTTCTCAAATATATCATTAAAAATTCACCATTATCATTATTATAGCAATGATAATATATTAGTAATTATGAATAATGTTAATGATGATAAAAGAAAATAAAAAATGATGACAATTATAATAATAATAACAGAGAGGGAAAAGGGATATATATATATATAATATATATATATATATATATATATATATATATATATATATATATATATATATATATATAATATATATATTATATATATATATATATATATATATATATATATATATATATATATATATATTATATTATATATAGATATATATACACACACACACACACACACACACACACACACACACACACACACACACACACACACACACACACACACACACACACACACACACACCACACACACAACACACACACACACACACGATAAATAGATCGACAAAGAGATAGATATATAGACATATATTACTTATAAATGTGTATAAGCACAAGGATGTATCCACCGCACAAACCCACGTGCCCGCGCTGTTAATCTGAAACAAAACAAAACAAAAAACAAAAAAAAAAAAATATAAATAAAAATAAAGAATAAGAAATAAAACTCATAAAGCGCTCTTTTTGAGAAATGGAGAGAGATTCGTACGGAAACAGCGTATATAATGAGTTCTGTCCCTTCAGCTGCGCGCAAAGTCTGAGAAGCACAGACATCACGTTTAAGTCGTTAATTCGTCGTAAAATCAACGTTCTCGTAAGCATAGCGATTTGCGTATGTTGACTCTGAGGGTGGAATGTTGATGAATGGTCTGGCATGAGATTTATTTTTCTCATGGGTGTTCTCGAAATTTCTAGATTTACACCTATTTGTGATAATGTGTGTGTGTGTGTGTGTGTGTGTGGTGTGTGTGTGTGTGTGTGTGTGTGTGTGTGTGTGTGTGTGTGTGTGTGTGTGTGTGTGTGTGTGTGTGTGTGTGTGTGTGTGATATGAAT
>NW_020872584.1:180780-198280 GCF_003789085.1 Penaeus vannamei
AAAAAAAATAATACAAAAAACTGAATACACGTAATGAAGAAAAAAATATATATACACATCACACGGCCGACACTCACGAGGAACTACCCGATACGTCGCGAGTGACAAGTCTTAATCGAATAGAGTGACGGACAAGTGTTGCGAGTCGAGGCTTCGAACCTGTCTCGCCCTATACAAAATAAGTGCTTTCTGAACCGGATGTTCGAAGCGGGATTCGAAACAAGTTTGACAAGTGACTGTAAATTGAAGAACCGTTCTGCGACGTCCCGGATCTCTCGCCGTGACGCAAGTGAGACGTCGTCAAGAAGCAGGACGTATCTGTGTCCATCTTGACGTAAACGTGTTACAATAAGGATCAGTTTAGGACATATCCGGAACTCATGCCTCAGAGAGTGTCGCTCGATATGGTGCACACTTGGACACCCGGTAAGTACAGCGTTGTTCTTATGGGTTTGTGTGCGTATGTGTAGATGTGTGTGTGTGTAAATGTGTACATGTGTTGTTGTTGTTGTTGTTGTGTGTGTGTGTTGTGTTGTGATGTGTGTATGTGGTGTGTGCATTTCTGTTGTATGTGTGTATGTGTTTGTTTGTTTGTGTGTGTGTGGTCGTATGTATCCGTTTTTCCGTCTATCAACCTCTCTATTCTTTTCTTGCGTTTCATTTTTCGCAATTTTTATTGATCTAATTTGAATCATATTAAGAAATGGAATATATTCGAATTCATCTGATGGGCATTTTTTTTATTTGAGTTACATGCACATATTGTTTATTTTCGTGAAGCTTCTGTTTCTAGATTTTAGTGCACGTCGAGTAAATTTTCGTAAGATCTTTTTTATAACTCCGAACTCTTTCTTTTATGTCCCATAGAACAGATGCCCAATGCATTACCATGATTTCTTTCGGTGTTTTAATGTCGTGGGGAAATTAATGCCTCTTTTAAGATCGTTTGGGGAAAAAATACAGGGTTCCATTAGTGAGAGTTCGCAGACGATGGTTCTGACGCATCTGTCTGTTGGGTTCGAGTACTTTGTCCCGGGAGTTGGTCACGTGATCGAGATCTTTTGAATGCCGGGTTGAAAAAGCGTTAAAAAACATACCTCTTCTCGGGACTTTGACAAGAAATGTCTGAAGAACACGCGAGCGTTTTAAATTTAGCACAGAAGGGACGAAATCTCACTTGGTTTATTCTTGAAGATCGACGAAGGTGTATTCAGATGGTCGACACAAAGAACAGAGCAACGGTGCGTGGTCTTTGTCCTCAGAGACAAAAGGAAGATTAGAATCTCTCAAGTGCGTTACTATGCTAATGCTATTTGCCGCTTTATTTAGATAATGTGTTAATTGGCATGTCGCGGAAACGATTTGAAGATATATCGTTGCCTTTTTCTTTTCATTTTTCCTTATATGTATCTGCTTATGCGTTGTCAGGTATTTCATCCAGATGCATCTTATAAAATAATCAAAGGAGGTTTAAAAAAGCAGCTTCCATTTATACTAAAAACATTTCTTTGCGTTGGAGAAGCCAAATATCTCCATCAGACGCTGGCTACCGGGCTTTTGAAGTGGAACACCCACCTCCTCTCACCACCTCGTGTTTTGTCGTCGTTTTTACGTGGACACACTGACAGAATCCTCTAGAAAAAGTCTAGTTACGTTACATTTAGAACCCCATTTTCAGTCCCAATAACATATCCATCGTGTGAGCACCTCGCGCCCGCTCGGCCGTGTCAACAGGCAAACTGTTTACCTTGCTCCATCCGCCTCTCCTCGCGTGCTCTGGCGAAGGAGGTCGTCAGCTGATCGTAGACCCGGGGGGGGGGGGGCGTACCAGGTTGCGCCTCGGAAGCAGCCGCTAAATAAACACCTTTTCCGCCACGATTTGCATATGCTCCTCACCCGGATTAGCCCGCGGGAACAAGGGGCGAAGGCAGACTCCTTGCCCGTCTCTTTGTTCTGATGGTTTACCCTTGACATGACACCTAGCTCTGGCATGTTTATCGCCGCGTCAGAGCCATGGTTGGTGCCGCCGCTGTCGTGCCTCCGCGCCACCCAATCCGCAGAGACAATCGCACACAATCAGGTCACCCTTTTACCGCGCCTCCAAATCGCAACACCTGCTCGCCGCTGGATCTAATGGGTGTGAGTCACGTCATTAGGTCGATTACCGTGGCGGAGTTAAGATTAGGCGAATTAAGGTGCTTGGCGTTTAATTAGGGATTTATGAGGATGAAGGGCATGTTTCCCATACAGGTTCAGCGTGTTTTGAAGGTATGATTATTTTGTTTGTCATGTATTGCCGATGTTTCTGAAATACGTCATTGATTAGTAAATGTAAATTGAATTAAATTAGTAAATTAGTAAATAAAATACTAGAACGATAAGAAATCAGATACGTGATCAGAATCGTCTCCAGACCAGAAAGTAAAGTCCAATATTCAGAATAAATTGCATATTCTGTTTTCTTTTTGTTACCACATCAGCGCACTTTCAGATGTGAGTGAAAAAAAACGTAAATAAGAAAACACCCAATTAGGAAACTAGACAAAAAATAAAAAATAATAATAATAATAATTAAAAATAATAAATAAATAAAGATAAAAAAATAAAACATAAAACATATACAATCTCACTAACAAATCCATCTCATTCCCAACATAAAACCACAAGCCACGACTATGCAAATCACGAGAATTTCCCTCCCGACGCGACACCAGCCACGACATCGCGCACCCTCCCTCCCTCCCCTGCAATCCTCCCTGCAACACGCTCACCCCCCCTGCAACACGCTCACCCCCCCCTGCAAACACACGCCTCTACCCCCCCTGCAACACGCTCACCCCCTGCAACACGCTCACCCCCCCTCCGCTCTGCAAACACGCTCACCCCCCCCCTGCAACACGCTCACCCCCCCCCCCTCACCCCCCGTGCAAACACGCTCACCCCCCCCCCGTGCAACACGCTCACCTCCCCCCCCCTGCACACGCTCACCCCCCCCCTGCAACACGCTCACCCCCCCCAACACGCTCACCCCCCTCCCCTGCAACACGCTCACCCCCACCCCTGCAACACGCTCACCCCCCCGCCGCAACACGCTCACGTCCCCGCACACGCTACAACACGCTCACCCCCTGCCCCTGCAACACGCCTCCCCTGCAACCGCTCCCCTGCAACACGCTCAAACGCCCTCCCCTGCAACACGCTCACCCGCAACAACCCCACCCCTACAACAACGCTCACCCCCCCTGCAACACGGCCCCCCCCCCCCGCTCACCCCCCGCAACACGCTCACCCCCTCGGCAGACCAGGCCTCAGTCTCGACCAGCGCCCATCGCCCGATACGAATTCCTCTCCGGCCGAGGCGATTTACCCGGGGTGATTAAAGTGATTTGTCCATCCGTAGATCGGCGGAAGGGTTCATTTACGTCGAGGTCGAGGCTGGCCGGTCGAGGGGGATTGACGGCCGCGCGAGGAGAGAAAATGGCATGTGGGTCGTTTGCGGGAGGATCCGAGAGCAAACAGACAAACAAAAAAACAAAATTAAAGTCAAAGGATGGGTCGATTTTTTTTTTTATATAGTATGAGGATAATTTTTTAGAAGTGGGAGGAAATCGGGAATAATAAGAAATAAAAGGGAGAATAAATCGATTTTTGAAAAAAATATGAAGATAAACTTTTAGAAATGGAAGGAAATCGGGGAATAGTAAGGAAAGAGGGAGAATGAATCGAAATAATTCAGGAAAAAAAACTTTAGAAATAGAAGTCAATCGGGGAATAATCAGAAAAGTAAAAAAAACGAAAAGAGGGAAAATTAGCGAAATCGCGGGAAAATTCGAATCCCAAGTCCCTCCCGCGGTTACGTCTGGAGTTCGATCCCAAGTCCCGCCCAAAAGAAAGAATAAGGAATCGAACCGCAATGGGGGGCGTGTCAGATCCTCTAAACAGGAGATCCGTGGCATTAGATCCTGTGTCGTACGGGATCGAACCGCAATGGGGGGAGGGGGGATATTAGATCCTTTAAACAGGAGATCTATGGCGTTAGATCCTGTGTCGTACGGGATCGAACCGCAATGGGGGGGGGTATTGGATCCTTTAAACAGGAGATCCGTGGCGTTAGATCCTTTGTCGTACGGGATCGAACCGCAGTGGGGGGGGGGTAGATCCTTAAACAGGAGATCCGTGGCGTTAGATCCTGTGTCGTACGGGATCGAACCGCAATGGGGGGGTGTCAGATCCTTTAAACAGGAAGATCCGTGGCGCAATGGGGGGGGGGGGGGTACTAAGATCCTTTAAACAGGAGATCCATGGCGTTAGATCCTGTGTCGCTAGCTCAGGCGGGCAACGGGGCAAGGAGATGAAAGAAACGAGTTGGAACACGTTGGGAGGAAGATCAGATTTAGAAAAATCCGGATGGGAATGACTGAGATAAGAGGGACATTAGAAACGAAAAAGATAAGGAAATGACAGGAGATTTATGAAGAGAAATATGAAACACATTGGTACAAGGTCCTCCGGTGCCAAAAGTTTCTACGTCAGAGAGAGAGAGAGAGAGAGAGAGAGAGAGAGAGAGAGAAGAGAGAGGAGAGAGAGAGAGAGAAGAGAGAGAGAGAGAGAGAGAGAGAGAAGAGGGAGAGAGAGAACAAAGAGAGAAGAGAAGAGAGAGGAACAATGATAAATGAGATAATCTCCTTTTTTCTCTCCATCATTTCCGGCCTCCTTATCTTTGCCATCACTGTTTCGCTCATTAAAAAAAAAATTCTTATCTCATTTTTTCTTTTATTTCTTTTTTTTTTTTTTTTTTTTTTTTTTTTTTTGTCACGGTTTCAGAAAGTTCGAGAAATTCCTTGACGCAAGCTTCTTCGCCAACTTTTAAAATAACAATTGTGAGTCGACTTAAGTGGCATACTTCACATACATGAACGTTATTGCAGTCATAACTATTCTTTAAGCATCATCGCGATTCTTATCAGTAAAAGCCTTACATCATTCTTAGTGTTCGTATGACACTGTAGGTATGATCTGTGTATACGACTTTCGACTCTATCACGATAACGATTCTCTTCTTTGTCGACTCATTATAAATACTATTTGGGTTACAGTTTGTCTTTCTTTTTATCAGTAGTAACGATACAAATTTTAATAAAAAGGTAATATTTTCCCCCTCCTCCTGTTGTTATTATTTGTTCTCTCGTTTGGCTGTTATTATTTGTTCTCTCGTGTTTGGGAATAACAAAGGTATCCGATCAAGTTTTCGGGAAGTGATCCCTTATCCGAATTTTTTATTTATTTTTGAGTTATTTTTGAAGAGAGAAGGGTGAGGGAGGAGGGGGGGGCGTGAAGTGAGTAGGGAGGGAAGGTAGAGAGAGAGAGAGAGAAAGAAGAGAGAGAGAGAGAGAGAGAGAAGAGAGAGAGAGAGAAGAAAGAGAGAAGAGAGAGAGAGAGAGAGAGAGAGAGAGAGAGAGAGAGAGAGAGAGAAGGGGGGGAGGCAAAGCAGCAGACAGAGGCAGAGAAGCAAGAAAGAGAAATTATAATTTAATGCAAGATATTCACGCCTGCAATATTGAGAATGATAAACAATACAGATATTCCCGCCGTAAATATTGAGTATTTGCCCTATTGCGCCATTTATAAAGCTTTCCCTCAATAGCTTACACAGCTGACTGGTAGGATTTGAGAAGAGAAGGAAATTTGTTATCGCGAATTTATTGCTCTCCACAAAAAGTCGCGAACATATCTCTTTTTTTCCACCAACGTTGTCAACGTTGTTCCAAAGTCGACAACCATTGCTCCAATAACAATAACCGGCCTTGTTTTTCGACACCTGTTGCCAATTACCTTGACACTATGCAGGTGAGGGCCTCCTCCTCAGACTCTACATTCCACCGTAATAATTCTACGCATTCCAGACGGGTGAGTGTTGGCAAGGTTGGCGCTCCTAGTTATGAGGAGGACTTCCCTGCCTACCGTTGGCTCGTTACTGTTCGTTGTTTTGAACTGCTGGTTACTGTTAAATGTTGTTAAGTTGTTGTACTGTTTGTTAAATGTTGTTAAGTTGTGTTAAATGTTTTTGTCCATTGTTACTGTTAAATGTTGTTGTTAAATGGTGTTAAGTTTTGTCCATTGTTACTGTTCGTTGTTTAGAACTGCCGGTTACTGTTAAATGTTAAGTTGCTGCTGTCCTTTGTTACTAGTTGTGTTAAGTTGTCCATTGTTACTGTTGGGAACGAGGTACTGATTGTTACTGGTGATTTCATAACAGTTTTATGGCTGTGTCGTAAGATGCGGTTTTCATCCAAGTAATGTTAGTAATGATGGCCATGTTGCTGCGATGTTGGCAGTGTTCGTTGTTTACGGAACTGCGGTGTTTTTGTTTTGTGCTTGTGCCTGACCTAGTAATGCTGAGTTGGCGATAAGGCCTTGCTGCTTGAATGTAATCGCTATCGTCGTGTATAAGCGTTATATCCGTTATCATTCCAAAAATTCTTGTTTACTTGTTTTGATATTTCATTATATGCATTAGATACCTCTGCTCTCTTGTATAATATATTACTTGATTGATCATTGAACATTGTTTATATTCCACCAGTCTGTAAGCTTGCGTTCAATTTTACGATGAAAGCATTGTTGGAGTAGTCAGCTTATAGTACAGCCATCGGATCCAAAGACGGAGCATTTGTGAAAGGTTTGGTCAGCCCATGGGCGTCGTGGCTACACCGCGGGCGCAGTGGCCAGGGCGCGGGCGGCGGGGGCAGAGTAGGCCGCGGCGGTGTCGCGGGGCTGGCGGGGTTCCGTCACCAACCGCACTATTCCTGGTCTGGCGCCCGGCCACGTGGTGCCACCAGGCCGCCCGCGGGCATATTTCCTCGGGAATAGTAAACCTATCATAAGCGTGGGCGTAGGCGTATGGGGCGAGGAGCGAGCTTAGGCGTAGTCCTCTCCCGCCCCTTCCTGGTGCTTCTCACGGCGGCCAGGCCTTCCGGACGCCAGGATCCCCGACCCCGTTAGCGACAACATCGTGGCTGCGAGTTGAGTCGCTACCGCGGGTGCCAGCGAGCCGTCGGTGCCGCCCGGGAGTGCCAGCCATTCAGTGCCGGGGTCATCGGTGGTGCGAGGAGATACTGAGCACGGAGGAGCACCTGTACCAGCCCGCACGCCCACCGCTGTCACTCGTGGGCGCGCACACTGGACGCAGCGACGGCAGCCAGTGTGTGTGTGCTCGACGCGTTCTCCGTGCAAATCTCCGTGCTGTTGTGTCGTTTGGTGATTAGTGATTGGAAGAGAAAATACCGATGATAATAGTGAGGAAAAAGTGTTATATGATACGTGATATGGATTTAGTATAGCATCAAATTATATATTATTTCAACGGCAATGTGAATTAGATCTTCGGGGAAAAGTGTGATGACGAGTATACCGATCTGATCAAAAGTGCGTTTCGCCAGAAAAGTGGAAAAAAGACATTTTGTTCCAATTTACAGTTCTTTTTAAGGCTGAATGTGACATTTATACATTTCGTTTTTTTGTGTATCTGAATATTTGTTATTTATAATTCACCGGCTAGAGTGAAAATGCTATGGGTCGTTTTGGTGACTTTTCCAACCGTTTTTCTAAGGTGATTTCCTCGTCTGAGATGGAGAGATCACAGAAGACAGACTGCCAGTTGTAACACTCTTTTCTTTTCTTTTCTCGTCTTTACTTTTTTTTTTTTAACTAGTCTCCCCTGTTTTCATACTCCAGACACGAAATCCTAAAAACGTAAAAAAAAAAAAAAAAAAAAAAATCCCAAAACCCGTATTTCCCTCAGTCTTTTCCCCTCGTGACATCCAATACGCACAGCCTACCATATTCACAACGGTAGAAACGGTTCTTAAAAGAGCAAGAGTCCTTTGTGATGCAAATCTTGGGGTCCTTTGGGAAGTCTCGGGGGATTACCTGTGTCTTCGGTACAGCCCCTGCGGCGTCGACTGAAGGTGTACTTGTGGAGGGTGAAAAAAAAGAAAAAACTCACTCGCTATTTTCTCTAGTTTTCTCCTGGCCTTACTAGTGTGTGTGTGTGTGTGTGTGTGTGTGTGTGTGTGTGTGTGTGTGTGTGTGTGTGTGTGTGTGTGTGTGTGTGTGTGTGTGTGTGTGTGTGTGTGTGTGTGTAATGTAAGGAGAGATGAAGTAGATAAATGTATGGATATAGAGTAAAGCCCAAAGTAACTGTTCCAAAAGCTAGGGGATATGTTAAGAAAAGTACCGACGTTATATAAAAAAAACTATCGTTCAAGTGAGTAAAGTAGTCTCAGGTAGCCTTTTTTTTTTTTTTTTTTTTTTTTTTTTTTTACCTTTTTATCGCCTTAGCAGATGCACGCCTGTGTGTTTATACAAGCCAGTGAATCAGCTGTGGCCACGGGCTGTTCGCGTCGATGGTTCAATCCGTTCTTTGAAGCAGCTCGGACGTTTGAAGCAGCGATTAGTGAAGTAAAAGAACCATCTGTGGCCACGGACTGTTGTTCAGGTTCACGGTTCAATTCCCTTCATCATTCCCTTGAGGTAGCTCGCCAGGAACGTTTGAAAAAGCGATTAATGAAGTAATGGAACCATCTGTGGCCACGGACTGTTGTTCAGGTTCATGGTTCAATCCCCTTCATTTCCTTGAAGCAGCTCGCCAGGAACGCTTTAAGGAGCGATTGGTGAAGGAGGAGAATCCTTCGAGACAATTAAGTGCGAAGTGATGCTGTTTACCGCCACAAAACGACCGGGTCTCTCATGTACAGCTAGAGGATCCGGGCGCTACTGGGTTGGTTCCTCTTATGCCTGTATTAAATGTAATCTTTTACGAGATGTAGTCCTTAATGCTACCTCCAGCGATAACGTAACTATCGTTTTACAGGACATTTACGTGCAGGCGTCCTTCCAAATTAGACTGGGGAACGACGGGGAATGTCTATGAAGCGGAGAGACTTTTCAATTCAAGACCCGGTTTATGTTCATCTATCGCTTTCATCTCCCATCTCATTAACCATATAATGGTAGATAAATAGCACTTATTTAAACTCGGTCTTCTTTTTTATTCACTTTCTTAAGCCTCCTGTTTGTTCATCTTGAAGGCCTGTTTGACCCTCATTTTTTTCATGCCTCGAAGTGTTGTCTTTAGATCCCCGAGCAAGCTAGTTCTACCCACCCCCCTCCCCCATTCCTCAACTCCTCTCCCCTCCCCTCCCCCTTCCTCTCCTCTCCCTCTCCCCTCCCCTCCCCGTTTCCCTCCCCTCCCCGCTCCTTCCTTCCTCTCCTCCCCGTTCCTTCCCTCTCCTTCCCTTCCCTCTTCATGGTGAGTAATGTGTTTCTTCTCTGCCCTTACCCACCTCGTCTTTGGCCTTACTCACCTCACCCATGAGTCTCTCCCTCTAGAGAATAAAAGAAAAAAAAATTCCCCGCAAATCGCCTTATAAACAACAGTGTTTACCGTCCTGAGTCGCGGCCTGTTCTCTCTCTCGCATTTTGTTTATAACTGATTTCCTCTCTTCCCTTCGCTCTTCTCCCCTCTCTTCCCCATTCTTCTGCGTAAAATCCCCTTCCTTCCCCACATACTTTATGCCTGTGCTCCCTCTCCATCAAGGTTCCTTAATATACATACCATTTCATTCCCTTTAGCCCCCTCCCTCCCCGTACACCATACAGTTATAGTTTCTTTCGCCCTCCCCCTCCCCCATCGGCCTATCACCACCATGTATAGGCAAATAAATAGGTTTCCTCCTCCCCTTCTCCCTCAAATAATTCCTCCACTTCCCCCTTTCCCTCCAGTCATCCCCCCTTACCCGGCCATACTTTCCTCCAGTCATTCCCATACGCCCCTTTCCCTCGTATATATATATATATATTATAATATAATTATATATATATATATATAATATATATATATATATATTTATGCCCTTCTCCCTCCCCATCTCTCCCTCCAACCTGCCTCCAACTTCTCCCGTTCCCTCCCTGTCTCCCTCCTCCTACATCTCACCCTCTTCCTCCTCCACCCTTCCATCCTCCCTCTCCCCTCCTCCCTCCTCCTCCCCCTCCCCCTCCTCCCTCCTCTCCTCATCTCCCCCTCCTCCTCCTCCCCCCAACACGGAGCCAACACACAACCCTTTTACTCGCCATGCACATGAATCATTTTTTTAAACAATGTTTGCACCGGCTCGTCTCCATAACTAACTTTTACTGCCCTCACTTCCCCTCCCCTTAACCTCAGGCTGACAGGTTCTTATCTCCCCTCGGGGCGTCCCCTCGGCCCGGCCAATAATACGTTTGTTATTTGTTGGCGGTTCATTTCGGGTAATTTTTTTTGGCGTTTTGTTTTTGGTTAATTTGCATTTTTGTTTTTGTTTTTTTGATTGGTTGTTTGTTCGTGGACTTCGTTTATTTACTCACCTCTTCGCTTTTTTATTTTGTTTGTTAATTTTCAGTATATTTCCTTGAGGATTTCTTTAAGGTCATATATCTATTTTCTGTCATGATATTTTCCTAGCTTTTCTTTTCCTTAAATCTTATAGTATACTCCATTCTCTATTTATTTTCTACTCCATTTTCCTCGGAATTCACGGCTTCGGTTTTACCTTTTAGCATTTCTTCTGTTTCATCTTCACGTTCTTTGTTCCTCCGTTTCTTGTTTACATTCCGTTTTCTTTCATGTACCAGTTTTCGTTTTCTGTTTGTATTTCTAAGAATGTAGGAACTTGTGACGAATGAATATTGTTCTGTGACACGTTATAAAAAAGAACTTCTGGTGAACATTACTCACTGGTTTAGCTGAATCATTTTGAAGAAGATTACTCACTGATACTGTTGGGTAATCTTAATGGAAATTATTCATCGGTACAGCTGGGTAACTTTGATGAACATTACTCATTGGCTACAGATGGATAATTTTCATGAGAGTTGTTAAGAGGTATGCAGGGTAATTTTGAGGAAGTTTATTCATGGGCTTGCTATATATGTTTTCTTCGTTCTCTCACTCTCAGATTCCTCACATGTCTCCCAAAGTCTAGTGTTATAGGTTTATCGTTGTACTCTTTAAAACGAAATTCAGTTTTCTTTTTCTTATCAAATGTAATTATTTGATTTTTTGCCGTCGTTTTTGTCGCTGGTTAGACATTTTGATTATTTCTCGTTTTTTCTAAGCCATCCCCTCTTACTTCTGTATTTTTTTTTTATTGGGGATTTTTTACCCTGTTTTTCAGTTCCACTCATTACGTTTTCAGTGATAATCTCTCCCTTCTTTTTTCGCCTTCGTTCTTTCACCCACTTTGGCCTCTCCTTTTCCCTTTCCCTTTCCCCTTTCTCTTCTCCCTTTTCACACCCTCCCTTTTCCCTTTTCTCTTCTCCCTTTCCTTCACACCCTCCCCCTCCTTCAGCCTCTCACTTCCCCTCCATTCTTCCTCTCATTCTCATACTTCCTCATCATCGCTCTTTCTCCCACTCTCCTCAAACATCCATCATTCGCGTTCGTCGTTTTTGTCCTCCCTCAGTCACGCGCAGTAAAGCGATTTCGTGTAAAGACTCGCGTTGTGGCGTGAAGTTACTAACTCTTCCGATCGACCTCTTCGATGGCCGACTTAGGAGACAACCGGAAAATTAGGATCAGTTCTGGACTCGCAGACGGTTATTTTTTCTTCTTTTTCTTCTTCTTTTTTCTTTTTCTTGGTGTATGGGTGCCAGTACTCGATGAGTTTTTCGGCGACCCCCTTTTAAACCGGAAAAAAACTTTACTCGTAACTTATTGATCTGAAGGTCTGCGTCACGGAACCGACGTCGAACTAATGACTTCGCGATGATAGACTGACAAGCTGATGGATGCGACCTTCGACGTGTCGGAACAAAGCACTCAAACTTCCGTCGAATTCCTATAGAGACGTCTTCCAAACGCCGTTGTTGCTGACATCAAAGAGGTATTTGTTTTAAAACGAAAGGGGAAAAGTAATCGAACCTGGCCGTGTTTACCCTGTGTAGGGACGGCGGGATTTGATCTAATCCCCCAAGACGTCCGAGCCACGACCAGCACGTGGGGCCAGCGCTCGCGGAGAGGGAAGAGCAACGGCGTGTCAAATGCGAAATGAACTCGCGCTCGTGTTTTCGTCTTTCGAAACACAACGCAGGAGTTTGTGATAATAAGAGCAATCGTGTTACAGTTAGTGTGTAGTGTCGCGGGAATGTTGGGAGTACCCGATGGCAGGCAGTGACGGGGACGGCTGTGTTGGCAAGGCATCCACTCCAAATACCAACGCTGCGATAATATCTCCAAATACTAAAAGGCCCGCAAGAACATTCATTGTTTTCTTGTCTCTGTTCATTCGTTGTCCGAGCTGTCTCAGGCACAGCCAGGTGTCTCAAATTAGAGAACAATGACACTCGTGATTTGAAACACAAGGAACTTAGACGAAAAGGTTGTTATTCTTTTGAACAATCTAGGGATTTATGAGAGCGGTCTGGTTCTATACGGCCCCTTAGTGAATTGTTCTTAGTCGTCCATAAGAGTGAAGTATCGCATTTTACGTGTGTGGTTTTGTTTTTAATCAGGTGCCAGTGTTTGTGGTGCAGTACGGGATAAATTGGCAGCTGAAGACATATGAAGTGATGCAGTTTAGTGCTGATATAAAAGAAGTGGGCTGATGTAATCTAGGTTTTATTACCACTGTGTACATCCTCATCTGTCGTTTGGTAACCTGAATGAGAGCAATGATTAGACAGCGCAGCTCAGTCAGTGTGTTTAGATGAGACTCGCGCACTTGAGTGCTTCTTGCGGGTGTTCAGTGGGCGTGGGAAGAGCTTCAGGATGTCCGGCGGGCGGCGTCTGGACTGGCGCGGGTCGTCCGGGTCCTTGTGGGGCCGCGGGCGTGACCACGGGAGCGGGACGGACAATTTGGACCTGCTGAACGGCGCCCGTCACATAGTGCCTCCCTCAGGCGATGGGCGGAGCGCCACCCACGGCCGCCCGCGCCGCAAGGGGCTGCGCAAGCGCTTCCTGTCCCTGACGGAGGGCCTCACCAACTTCCTCTCCGGCGACAAAAAGGAGAAGGAGCCGGTCAAGCGCTCCGCCTTCCGCCCCTTCGACCATTCCACCGACCTGGACGTCGACCTCGTGAGCGGCTACTGCTCCGACTACAGCTCCGACTGCCGGACGGAATACCGCCGCAAAAATAGCAACTCCAGCGTGTCTTCCTTCAAGCGCAGCGTGTCGCCGTGGTCGGGCCCCGTGAACGGCCGCAGCGGAGGCCAGCTGGTGAGCGGCGCGGCCACTCAGGGCGGCCCCCTGGCCAGCGCCAAGCCCCAGGGCCCCGTCAAGGCGCCGCCCAGCCCGCCGCCCCGCCGCTACTCGCTCTGGGCCATGGACGTCCAGTACGACCACTACTTCTTCCCGGACCCGCTGCGACCCAACGCCCCCGTCAGCTACGTCCCGCCCGCCTCCGCCCGTCAAGCAGCCCCCCCGCCCCGCCCATCCGCTACTTCAACCTGGCCCCGCCCGTGTCTTCCTCCATGAGCCGCCAGACCTCCCCGCGCCCCTACCAGCCCCCGTCGCCCTCCGTGGCCAGGCTCCTGTCGGCCAAGCGGGCGTGCTCCCCGCCCTCGCCCCGCTCCCACAGTCCCTTCAGGGGCGGCACACCCCCCACACCCAGGGTCTCCACGCCCTTGGGTTCGCCGGTGTTGCGAGGGCGCAGTAAATCCGACAGTCGAACCGAGTCGTCGCGGGCGGGGTCGGAGAGCCGCGGGCACGACTCGAGGGCGGCCTGGTACCGAAGGAAATCCCAGGCGAGAAAACGAGCACAATCACGTTAGTATATTTGCATGCAACGGCGCTCCATTTAAGGCGCCGCCGCAATTTTAAACTAATCTCATTTGCGTAAGTGGAACCTTGTTTTGCACGACATGCTACAGACTCTTTCATTAAAGGAAAATATATAATTCCACAAAATTATGTAATGCCCTTGAAGCTTCAGATAACTGTCGCCTCTTTAAAGGTCTAAAAGGGAGATCTTGTGCATGTCGCTTTCGGGAAACGGAAAGACACAAGACAAACCATTTTCGTATTTAAGAATAATTATTGTTTCCATAAGGAGAGAGAGAGAGAGAGAGAGAGAGAGAGAGAGAGAGAGAGAGAGAGAGAGAGAGAGAGAGAGAGAGAGAGAGAGAGAGAGAGACAGAGAGAGAGAGAGAAAGATAAAGAAAGAGAGAAAGAGAGAGAGAGAGAGACAGAGAGGAGGGGGACAAAGAAAAAAAGACATCAGCCAGACTTCACATGATTATGACTGACGTTGTGTCCAAGGAATGTCATGGCACATCAAACCCTTTCCCTCACTTCACAATTAACGTTACATTTTAGTCTCGACGGTGACGGAGCACTGCATGACACCCCTCTCTGCATGTTAGTCACCGCATGACTTCAAGAGGAATACCCATGACAGGTAGAGCCCAATTCTCGAAATTTATGGAACTTCGACGCAAAATATACGACTTCTGCCGTTCGACTCGCCCGTTACTCTCAACGTAAAAGGCTTTAAGACTCGTTTTCGTTGACGCGGAGAGCTTCTTGGTGTTAATGTACGATCCGTTATATCTGAGCAACTTCGCTATCTCCAAGTTCGCTGTCTTTGACGCCACCGACGAAGCTCTCTCGCCATAAGCCAAAAGGGATGATCCGTATCTCAAGCGCTGTTTAAATGCTCTCTTTTTTCCGGGTTTCCGTTCTCTTTCTTCTCTTTCTCTTTTCTCTTTCTCTCTTCTCTTTTCTTTTCTTTCTCTTTCTCTTTCTCTTTCTCTTTCTCTTTCTCTTCTCTCTCTCTCTCTCTCTCTCTCTCTCTCTCTCTCTCTCTCTCTCTCTCTCTCTCTCTCTCTCTCTCTCTCTCTCTCTCTCTCTCTCTCTCTCTCTCTCTCTCTCTCTCTTCTCCTCCCTCCTCCCCCCCCTCTCTTTCTCTCTATCTATCTCTCCCTCTCTCCCTCCTCTCCTCTCTCTCCTCTCTCCTCCCTCTCCTCTCTCTCCCTCTCTCGTCTTGATCTTTATTTGATCGGAAGCATTTCAAGGATTCCAAAATAATACTAAAATTTTGTGGTTTGGAGAACGATCCGATAAGGGAAAGATCGGAACCACTGGCATTTCAGTTTGTGTTTTGTTGTGTTTTGTTTTTTTAGATACGCTTCCATTTATTTCGTTTATTGGTTCCCTTTAATCGCGTCTGTCCTTTTTTTATTTATTTGTTTATATGAGATTTATGTATACGTCTTTTTTTTCTTTTTTTCTGTTCTTCGATTTTTATCACTTATTTTCCTCCTCGGTCGTAATAATAACACTAAAATCAATCTGTATTTTAACCAAAATTTGAGTTGATTATATATTACTTATTCTCGGTTTTTTGATTTAGGGATTCAAAAAAGGGTGTGTATTAGTTTCATTAGAAATAGGTACTGAGGTTAAAAATAAATAAATAAATGAATAAATAAGAATGATAAAAAATTAACATTGGGGACGAAAAGAAAGATCTGTTTTTATTCATATTTTGTTCTATTCATTTATTTGTTCATTTATATTTTGTTGACAAGTGATCATTAACATTTTATCGTTATTACTGTCAGAATTTTAAAAGACGGTTTTACCGGTAATTATTATTTCAAATCTATGATCGACAAATGACATTTCTATCAAGGCACACCAAAAAAAAAAAAAAAAAAAAAAAAAAAAAAAAAAATCTTATACACTTGGCATCCTGTCACATTCGCTATGGGTCGTTTTTTAAATGTAACGTCTTGTCACATAGGCCTTGAGTTAATTAATATACAATTTACTAAAATAGTCTCGATAAACATATCTAAAAATGAAGAATAAAACGAACTCAAGGCGGCGTGATCTGAAAATTTCGAATTTTGAATTCAAAACCTCATTATTTTCTTCATGAACTACTTCCCTTCTTTGATTTAGCTGTTTACGCTTACTTTGACAATTCGGTAGATAATAAATTAAATATATGTTCTACTACGCTGTGGCTCTGTGGGAAAGAAACGCCACTAACCACTTTTTAGCCACTAAGTATTGCAACATGATCTAATCTCTCTCTTTCTCGCTCTCTCTCTCTCTCTCTCTCTCTCTCTCTCTCTCTCTCTCTCTCTCTCTCTCTCTCTCTCTCTCTCTCTCTCTCTCTCTCTCTCTCTCTCTCTCTCTCTCTCTCTCTCTCTCTCTCTCTCTCTCTCTCTCTCTCTCTCTCTCTCTCTCTCTCTCTCTCTCTCTCTCTCTCTCTCTCTCTCTCTCTCTCTCTCTCTCTCTCTCTCTCTCTCTCTCTCTCTCTCTCTCTATCTTTTCTCTCTCTCTCTCTCTCTCCTCTCTCTCTCTCTCTCTCTCTCCTCTCTCTCTCTCTCTCTCTCTCTCTCTCTCTCTCTCTCTCTCTCTCTCTCTCTCTCTCTCTCTCTCCTCTCTCTATAATCATATAAGAAACAGCTCTCACTTCCACACACCGAGAGGGTCCCGCAGTCTCCCACATATACATAGTCTTCCACGCAAAACATATGAGGAGACGGCGCTGACTAACAGGTGTAGGGGAATAAATCACAGCCGGTGTACCCTTTATGTTGGCGGGAAGATGGGGTGAGTTTAACCCTTCTATGTTGGTCGGATGGAGTTGGAGTTTGTCTGTCTATGTTGGGCGGGAGATGGAGTGAATTTACCCTCTATGTTGATGGAGATGTGAAGTTAATTTAACCTCTATGTTGGGCAGATGAAGTTAATTTATTCTCTATGTTGATGGAGAGATGAAGTGAATTTATCTTATATGTTGATGGAGATGTGAAGTTAATTTCACCTCTATGTTGGGCGGATGAAGTTAATTTATCCTCTATGTTGATGGAGATTTGAAGTTAATTTAACCTCTATGTTGGACGGATGAAGCAAATTTATCCTCTTAGATGAAGTAAATTTCACCTCTATGTTGTTCGAGAAATAAAACGAAATTACTCCTCTATGATGGGCGGGAGATGAAATGAGTTCATCATATATATTAGGCGTGAGTTCAAGAATGAGGCGAGTGGGCGCCAGCATCATGTACCTGTCCATCCCGCTCCTTAAAAAGCCATAAAACCACTTAAAAATTCCCTGCTTGGCACCCTGCTATGCCCCTTGGTATTCGTGGATTTATTTGGTTCAAGAAGCGACTGTATTTTGTTTTTGTTTGATTTTGTAGGCATGTTTTGACTTGTTTAGACGTGTTTATGCTGGAGACTATGTTTGCGCGTAGCTGAGTCAATAAGGATGTAAGTATATTTATGCAAATGTATATTGGGTTTTGGCTTGGTTTTATGGTTGATATCCACGCGCAGAAGTAGGGTTATATATATATTTTTTTTTCACTGACTTATAAATTTTGTATGTTTGGATTTTCTCTTATTATACATGTTTATACAATTCAATGATAGTGTAGTTCTTTTAACCATTCTTATTTAAATGAAGTCTGATTCTCTCTCTCTCTCTCTCTCTCTCTTTCTCTCTCTC
>NW_020872584.1:208280-210780 GCF_003789085.1 Penaeus vannamei
CACATTAAAAATTTCCCGGCCTAGGGATTCAGGTATTTATTTCTAAGCCAATGCACACCCTTTACAAAAAAAAAAAAGAATTATCTGTGTTGTGATCACTTTTTGGAACCTTATTAACAATTACTTACCAGCATATATCTAAATCAAAATGAATTAAACTCCTCATTATACCTTATTTTAATGCATAAGTTAAAGTGACTTATTCATAATAATAAGACGCAAATTGTTCATAAAGGTTGACAATTAACTGCCTCCTAACACCAACCCTGCATAGGTGTTCCAAGTGAAGAGCTGACACGAGAAGACTGGATGGGACGTTTTGGTCCTGCAATCCCGTCTGTGGACTCGGCAGTAGAGTCCTGGGACAGTTCTGGCATGGACCCTCCTCCTCCTGGCTCTACTCCAGCATTATCTAAAAGGGATTCTGGATCTGATATTGTCTTTAGATCAGGTAGGGGTCTGGCTTGTTTATGAATGTCTTGCAAAAGTAGAGGCAGGATATTTTGCGTGTGCATTCTCTTCCCCTTCTTCTCCCTTTTTGGATGTATTATTTGATTTTGTAGAGGGACATATTTATAGAAAAATCATTAGTCTGTGATAAGGGGCCCTGTTTCTTTCATATAGTAGATTCAAATTATATTTAAATAATTTCAACATTTGAAGTAATTTTTTTGATAATAGTAAGGTATTATTGCATAGATTATCACATACCATTGTACTTACACACAAAAAATTGTAAAATTGTAAAGCCTATTGTAAAAGTGTTTACACATAATGTGTTTCCAGATTGTGGCAGTACTGTCAGACGAAGAGCTGGAGTCGATGGCCGTGAAGAAGTTGGCATTAGCAATGCAGCTGATGCAGATGGTGTAGAAGGATCAACAAGAACAGAGGAAGAAGTCAGAGATGCTTGGCGGTCTCCTTCTCCCCCGCCATCAATTGACAGTGGGCAGTCAGGTACGCAAATTGATCATTTGGATATTTATACAGTATACCATTGTTATGGCTTCTGGACATTGTCTTCATTCATCTTTTATTAATTGATAAGGATTTCTTGCTATTCAGGTTCATATTTGTTATAATTGTTTGGTATAAATAGTTATAGATGACAGAAGACAATTATTAGTTTATGTTATTGCTTTTAAATGCTTATTTAACCCTTTGCAGTATATTCATGTGCAGCTTGTGCTTGTGTTTGGTATAGTTGAATGTATAATATATTTTTTTTTCCTTCCTCTGATTCTGTGATCTAGATTTTGCCATGATTTGTCATTTTAAACTATGATAGATTTTTTTTCTTTCTTTCTTTTTTGTGGAAAATTTTCTCTGTCATTTTGATGTTTTGCAATCTGTTTGATATGATTTTAAGACCTTTTGTAGTGTGTAAAATATGAAGCTTCAATGCCAGTTTTGTAATAAGTCCTGGAAATGCATGAGATTATGCTGAGTATTATCTTTGGTAATATCACTGCAAAGGCATAAATCATATCAGTCTTTGCAAAGATTTTATCATTTTGATACTCATGAAATATTAAACCCTTATATTTAAATTATTAGAAACATCCCCTCTGTCTGGGGCCTCAATAGAATGTAGAGTTTGTAAGGCTTAAGGCATGTTATCTATGGCCCACCAGAAGATAAAACGGATTGGGACAAGATGATTGCTGACCTCAACCAGATAAGTGAGAGTTGCGGTCTTCGAGATCATCGTCAGTCTCCTACGATACTGCTTCCCCATGGACATACAGGTGAAACTGCTGTTGTTATGCTTAACATTTTTTTTTACTTCTTTTAAGCTTAAGACTGATATGGAAGTATGGTATTGGTATGAAAACTTTATTTAAAATTTGCTGTTTTTTTTATATATTATGAGTAGAGAAGGAACTGGATTGTATTTCTGTAGTTGTTGGTTGATTTTGAAGATTAAAAGGTATTCATAAGTGTATAGCAATGCAAAGTTATGCACTTTTTTTTTTTAGCATGTAGGTAGATGATCTTCAGAGTTGTTTAATTCATCCTTTCCTTTTTGCTGTAATTTGAAGACAGTTTTAATCCTTTATTTTCTCATTCTTTTTCACAGAACATACATATTTTTCAATTGCCTGTGTAAATCATGTGTGAAATGCACTGAATTTTATTTTCCACCTTCAGGTACAGTAATCCAACGTAAAAAAGATGTACGGGCTGGTAGTGAAGCTCCCATGCCTGATGTAGGGTCAGCACCAGAACCATCTCGAACCCAAACTCTGTCGACTCGCAGACGTCCAGCCTGTCCAGCGACGAGTACAAGCAGTAATGGGAGTGAACCAAAAGAAGAAGGAAGCTATTCCATTAGCAATGCTGCTTTAACATACACAGCAACATATTCAAGAACAGCTTCACCACCACGTAAGTTTTATAATGTCCTTTTTTGTGGCGTAAGTTATGGTGTAGTGGATCTTTTCCTGTTTGTTTACCTGTACTTTTTTGAAGAATTAATATTCATGTTTCATCAAGTAAT
>NW_020872584.1:235780-240780 GCF_003789085.1 Penaeus vannamei
TAGATAGATAGATAGATAGATAGATAGATAGATAGATAGATAGACAGATAAGAATATGATTATTATTATATGCATATATATAGATATATGAACACACATACGTATCCATACATGCATATATATGTGTGTGTATATATATATAGATATATATAATGCATATATATAGATATATGAACACACATACGTATCCATACATGCATATATATGTGTGTGTATATATAAAATATATATATATATTATATATATATGATATTATATATATATATATATATATATACATTACATATATATATGTATATTATTATATATAACAGAGACTGGCATCCTTTATTCTCTTGTAAAGTTCTTTCCTTCTCCTGATCTCTCTGGCCCCAGAGCATGTAAAGAGGGAAAAGCTGTTGTGATGCAGAAAAGTATTGAAAGTATGTGAGGTGACTGCTATTCTCTTCGCAAATGGAACACTTGCGTGTTTCAGGATGATGTTGGGTTTGCAAAAGATAGGACTAAGTTGGTTGCCTTTGACAACATACAAAAGAGATGAATGTTTTTCAGTTCAGTTCCGAGTGCGTGTTTGTTAATTGTCAGCACAAGCTTTTTAGAGGATACAAATGCATGGAGGTGTGGAATATTTATATTAATATAGATTATGTTGTATATACATAATTACCATATATGTATAAATATTATTATATATATACTATGTACTATATATAATATATATATATTACTATATATATATATATATATATATATATATATATGTATAGTTACTATATATATATATATATATATATATATATATATATATAACATATATTGTATTATCATTGTATATATATATATATAATTATATATATATAATTAATATATTTATTAAGTATTAAAATTATTAATATATATATAAGTTAATATATATTTGTATATTAAATAATATATATGTATATTATAACTATTATACATATATATACATTTATTATATTATATATTATAATTACATATAATATTATATACTATGTATATTAATATATATGTATATATATATATATGATATATAATATATATTAATATATGGTATATATAATATAATACATATATATATATTAATATATATACACTATGATATTTATACTTGTATATTATATATGTATTATATATATATACTATAATATATATACATATTATATTATTAATTACATTATATATTAATATTATATTATTAATTACTTCATATTATATAATATTATTACATATTATATATGTATAATTATATTAATATGTATAATAATATTAATTAATAATATTTATATATATATATTAATTATATAATATAGTAACTATATGATATTAATATAGCATATATGTATATATGAATATATACATTTACTATAATATATAACTAATATATATTATATATATATATTGTATATAATATGTATATATATAATATATATAGATATAGTGATACTATATATATATAACATTAATTATTGTATACTATATTATATTTATTAAATATATATATATATATCTATAATATTATTTATATATTATATATTATATATACATATATAATTATATATATATAGTATAAATTAGTAATGTATTACATTAATAATACATATTAATATTATATATGTTATATCAGTATATATTAGTATCTATGTGTATTATATATTATAATTATATATATATATAATATATATTATATATATATATATATTATATATATAATATATATTATTATATATAAATATTTACTTATATTATAATATATGTTTCATATATTATATGTATTATAATATATTAATATATATATATAATAATTATATATTATAATGTGTGTATGTAATAGTATATAATGTTATATATATATTAACACCTTTATATTATATATAATTGTATTATTATATGGGAGGTTATATAACTGTACTATATGTTGTGTTGTGTGATATGTGTGTGTGATGTGTAGTGTGTGAAATATACTATATAAATGTATATATATATATTATTAGTATATGTTGAGTGTGTGCTATACTTTATATATATTATATATGGTATATGTATGTGTGTGATGTGTGTGTAGTGCGTGTGTGTGTGTGTGTGTGATACACGTGTGTTGTGTGATGAGCGAGTGTGATATTACTATATATATATAAATATATATATGTGTGTGTGTTATATATGATATTATTATATATGTATGTAGTATGTGTATGATGTGTATAGGCATGTATAATATATATATATATATATATATATATTATATGTATACTATATATATAATATTAATATATATATATATATATATATTATATATATATATATATATATATATATATATATATATATATAATAGTAAAAATATATACATATTGTGAATATAATATATATATATATATATATATATATATATATATATATATATATATATATATATATATATATATATGCTTACAGACTAGCTAGTATGAATCACCAAAGCTACCATTGAGATATGGAATTAAAATGACTAATATGATATGAATTTTAGTTTGATACAGCATATGTACACACTGTGAATTGCTGAACACGTTTTCCTTCGGGTAATTACTTACTGCCGCGGAGAAATCACCAAAAGCTACTTCTGATCAATCCGCCTTTGACCAATTTACGTGAAAATATCAAGTAATTGTTATGAATGTAATACTATTCTGAAACTGATCTCTACGCCGTGAATATGTTAAAGAAAACGTGCCTATTAAAAGGATCATTGCATAATTAATCATATAACTCAAAAGAAGTAAATTATCTATATATCACATCTTCGCTTATAAGCACAATAAAATTTGGTTTCCTGTGAAATAAAACACTATCTTGAGACGATTCGATAGTAAGAAAGGCTGTTTATCATCAACGCCAATGTAAAATTAGGAATAAAAGAACATTTTTGTTATTGTAGTCTCAGTCGCATCTGATATCCTCCTCCTAATTTTATTGAAGATATACCCAGCCGCGCCAAACGCATTTTATACGCTACCTCACCCTGTTAATTTTCCTCACTCCCTGTCGACATCCCTCCTCACTCCCTTTCCTCATTTACTCTAACTCATTGCTCCGTTCTCCTGTTAGGCCTAACTACAGTACTTGTGTTGTTTTGATTTCCTTGCTGCGTCTTTAAAAATGTAAGTGTTTATTCTGATTTTGAGATGTGTCTGATATTCTACGATTGAGATGCGTGATTCGCGATATGCTGAAGGAAAAGGCGAGCCAGTTTATGCTGATGACGGATTAAAGACATGAAGTGTGCATGTCACTTTATTGTAAATCAGCCACATTCTCCAAATCTGCTCCCATTATACCCTAAGACGGAGGAGATTGTTCCCAGTTCCCCAGGGCTGACTCTGAACCATGTCAGGTCAGTCGGGGTCAAGACTTAACGAGCCTCACTTGAGATTTGTCCCACCAAAGCCCGGATAAGATAATCAAAATTTCAGTCACCAGGTACAGTTTATTACTCCTAAGAACAGAACGTATATGTTGTATTAGAAACCTTTACACCATAAACATTGATACAATAGATACCAGAAAGGCTTCCGTTTAAACTTCGACTTTCACAAGTCCACTAAGAAAGGATATCCCAGAAACATGGCCGAAATTTGGCAATATTTACTAACTGGCAACGGTATGCAAGGTCCACGCTCGAACGCCCGGGCGGTCTTGTCCTCTTTAATTAGACTCCATCAAAATCCCTGCTGATTCCTCCCAGCAGCCTTAATAGTTTTAGCTTTGGCCACTGTTATTTGACCGCATATGCTAAATGGGTGTCAAGTGAATGTGGATTATAGAACCAAAAGCAAAACGAAAAGCGAATTTATAGAGATTTGAAAAGAAAAGCAAAATGTTATTTTTTCCCCTTGTGACCAAGCGGTGGAAGGCCCTTTATCGTGTCGAACATGTGGTATTACAGAGTTAAAGATGATATATTTTCTTTCAATATCAATCGGAATTTGCGTTTTCATGCTAACGATGCAATGCTGTACTACCATGGGCGCCCGCAGATGAATTTCCTTGCAAAGAGAGCGGGGCGTGTGAGTGGGCGCGTGGATCCGTTCACACGATCTGTCAGGTGAAAACCTTTGCCACCACCGCGCAGGACCTCAGCCTTTTTAATCCATCAGTGTCCCTCCTTAAAACACCGTGTTTTGGTATCATTGCCGTGTAGTATTGGGGGCTTCTTCATATTCTAGTGCAAGAGTATTTCTTAATTAGTTTGTGGAAACAGTGAGGCATAACTTTTTTATATATAATTTGATGGCGTAGTGATAAATGTATTTCTGTTTCTTTATGTCAGCAGTTGAACAAGTATGATCAGCAAAGTTGCATGATGAGAAGACATATCTAGAATCAAAAGAATTCAATATAAATTCATGAAATGGTACAGACAGAATTATGATCTATGGAAAGCTAATTTATGTCACATCGAGGTTTTGTTGATCTCACATGTTCCTCATTCCATTTGGTGAAGCATTGTTCCGCGTTTTCTTAACAATCGTCTGGAAACCATTCATAAAGAATTAATAAACCATCTGTTGTGCGGCCTTTTTGCATCTTTGTTACCCGATACTGCAGAAGGCATCGGAGCCATTGTGTGCGGGAGGTCAGATCCCTTGGCTTGGGGTAATTACCATAGCCCCGTGTACCTCTCTCAGGACCTGGATGTCAGCCAATCGCCTCGACCCACGTCACTAATAGGCGTCACTCATTAACCCAAGATATGCGGATATATAGATCAGGAATTAGAAACAAAATTCATATTCAGCTTCTGTGCTTGACACATCGTAGCTAATTAACAAAATATATTCAAGACGAAATGAATACTATTTACCACGAAAGGATGGCCGCAGCCATGGCGGCGGCCCTTGCCGGAAACAAACCCAGAGGCTCCGAAAACACACCGGAAATGCGGCTTTCCCTTGAGAAACTGAAGAGCATCGTCCCTCGCTGCCCGAAGAATGGCACTG
>NW_020872584.1:248280-250780 GCF_003789085.1 Penaeus vannamei
CTCTCTCTCTCTCTCTCTCTCTCTCTCTCTCTCTCTCTCTCTCTCTCTCTCTCTCTCTCTCTCTCTCTCTCTCTCTCTCTTCTCGTCTCTCTCTCTCCTCTTCTCCCTTTCCTCTCCAATACATTTCATTTCCACCCTTATTGCTCCCTTCACCATGACATCAGCTGACTAATGGCTTTCTCACTCTTTCCTTCACACTCTCTTTATCCAATGATTTATCTCATTATATTTTCTTTTTTGCTGTTCTTTCACCCAGAAAATCTGTTAGGCCTCGCATATATATATATCAGATGATGGATATATACTTGTTTGTCAGTCTTTCTATCTTTCTGTCTATCTGTAGATCTGTTTATTTATTTATATATCTATCTCTGTCTCTCTGTTTGTTTATCTATTTGTCTGTTTATTTACTTATATATCTTCCTATCTGCTTATCTATCTACCTATCAGTCTGTCAGTCTGTCTTTTTCTCTAGCTATCTGTCTACTTGTTGATCTATCTATCTATCTATCTATCTATCTGTTTTTTTCTTTCTTTCTTTCTTTTTTTTCTTTTTTTTTCTATCTGGAATTCTTTTCTTTACATCTCTCCTCTTCATTCTCTCTCCGTCTGATTCTTTCTTCTCTCCCTACAAAGGGCCCCTCTGTTCTCTATCTATTTTTCAATCTTATTCTCTCTCCTCCCTTCTATCTGTCTGTCTATCTCGTTCTCTCTTCCCTCTATAAGTCTTCTATTTTTTTCTCCTATTTTTTTCTCCCTTCCTCATATCTTTCTTCGCCTCTACCCTCCCTCCTTCTTTCTCTCCCTCCCTATTCCTCTCTTCATTCCTTATCTTTCCAGCCGTCCTCTTTCCCTTTCTGTGTTCTCCTCTATTCCTCCTTCCCTCCCTCCCTGCCTCCCTTTGTCCTCCCCTAATTCCTCCCTCCCCATACCCTCCCTTTAATTCCTCCCGCCCTCCCTCCCTCCCTCCCTCTGTCCTCCCCTAATTCCTCCTTCCCTTCCTCCCTCCCTATACCCTTCCTTAATTCCTCCCGCCCTCCCTCCCTCCCTTTCTCTGTCCTCCCTTAATCCCTCCCTCCTCCCTACATCCCTCCACCCTCCCCTAATTCCTTCCTCTTCCCTATGTCCACCTCCATTCCTCCTCCCAATTCCTCCCCACTCCCTCTCGCCTCCTCTCTCCCTGAGTCCTCCCCTAATTCCTCTATCTTATCCCTCCCTCCCTCCTTCCCTCTCTCCCTCCCTCCCTCCCTGGAATCCTCCCCTCTCTCCTGCCATTTCTCGCTCCATTTCATTTCCCATGTGGGATGTCCTTGCCCTTGAAATAGAGAAAAGGAGGAGACGGGTAGGGAGAGGGTGAAGGAGAGAGGAGAGAGAGAAAGAAGAGGTGGGGTGCTGGAGGGGAAGAAAGGAAACAGACAGGAAGAGAGGGGGGAGGGGAGGAGGAGGAAGAGAGAGAGAGAGAGAGAGAGCAGAGCGAGAGAGAGAGAGAGAGAGAGAGGAGAGAGAGAGAGAGAGAGAGAAGAGAGAGAGAGGAGAGGTAGGGAGTCGTGGATTGGAAAGAAAAGGAGAGAGCCGAAAGGAGGAGAGAGGAGAGAGAGAGAAAGAAGGTGGGAGTGGTTGATGGGAAGAAAGGAGGAGGAGAGGAGAAGAGGAAAGAGGTGGAGTGGTGGAGGGGAAGAAAGGAGAGACGGGCAGGGAGAGAGGAAGAAGGAGAGGAGGAGAAGAGAGAGAGAGAGAAAAGGTGGGGTGCGTGGATGGGACGAAAGGGGCGAAGGAAGGAGGAAAGAGAGAGAGGGGGGAAAGAAAGGAAGAAGACAGGGAGATGTGAAAGGTAGTGGTAAAAAGTCAAAGAAGAGACGAAGAGAGGAGAGGAAAAAAAAGAAGAAAAAACTGGTGGAAGGAGGAGGAGGAGAATAGAGAGGAAAGGAGGGAAGAGAGAAGATAAGAACCGCAAGAGAAAGGAAGAGAAGGAGAAGGGAAATAGGAGACGCAAAGGAAAGGAAAAAAAGCAAGAAGAGGAAGAGAAGAAAACGGAGAAAGTAATAGAAAAGGAACTGGAAGAGAAGGAAGAAGAAGAGCGAAAGAAGTAGAAGGGAATAGGAGAGAGAAAGAAAAAACAAAGAGGAAAAGGTGGGAAAAGAAAACGGCAGTACCAGCAGGGAGGGGAGGGGGTGGGGGGGTAGGAGGAGAATGAAAAACCGAAGAAAAAATCCCTCACCGCGATTGTGTTGCCAAATCGAAATTAAACGAACACAAAAAGAGTACAACAAAAATTAAGCAATCCCCCCTCTCCCCTCCCCCCCCCCCGATTCTAACCCCACCTCCTACACTCAAAAAAAAGAGAAGAAAAAAAAGACTCCCACCCCCTTTTTTTTCCTCCCTTCCCCCTTCAAATCTCCTCCCTCCTTTCCTCTTCCCTCTCCTTTCTTTCCTCCCTCCTTCCTCCCTACCCTCCTCCACCCCCTCTTCCCTCCAACGATGTCCCTCCATCCCTCCCTCC
>NW_020872584.1:255780-262860 GCF_003789085.1 Penaeus vannamei
TGGGAGGCGAAGGAATCCAGTTTCGTATGTGCTTGTTGCTTCTTGTTTGTTTATTTATGTTTTATGTATATGTATATGGGTGTGTGTGTGTGTGTGTGTAGTATACATAGTCTCACATACATACACACACACACACACACAAACACACATACACACATACACACACACGCACACGCACGTACGCGCACACACACACACACACACATACACATACACACACACACACAACACACACACACACACACACACACACACACACACACACACACATACATATATATATATATATTTATAACAAAAGTCTGAAATGAGCTTCATCTCCGTCGAGGGTCAATGGCCAGGCATTTTCCCGAAGCGTTCGAGAAGCCACGCCCACCACCCTCTACAGCAGCCAAGGGTCGAACGTCGCCACCCCCGCCCCCCCTCCCCCTCCCGTGGGTGCAGAAGGAAACATCTCTCAAGTCATTTCTTCTCCTGTGATGTTCCACACTCCATTGAAACTTGGCCTCTATGAACCCCAACAGACCGAAGTTCCCAACTGAATGAAGCTTCGAACCCCCGAAGCAGCGAAGCAAACAAAGCCAATGACGAAGACATGGCGTTCGTCTTTGAACAAAACCGAAGCAGCGTCGACATTTCAGGGAATTTCTTCGCCACTACAGCTTCCATATCTTACCCTGATGGTATTTCAATCCCCTAAATTCCTGTATTCTTCTTCGCCTCCTCGCGTCTCGCTCGAACAGAGAATTTAATGAACGCAATCGCACAGAAACTCGAGACAAGAGAGCATCGACACATGTGGTTTCGATCCCATTTCGGAGCTCCGGGTTGGATTATGCAGAGGTTCGGATCAGCCATTCTGCGCCGCGTGTTTGCTGACTCCTTGTCTTCCATTAGCAGACGCTGCCGAAAGAATTGCAAAAGCGTGCATCTGCATTGCAATTACACGGGGTAAAAGCAATGCAGATTAGCTGCGTCCAAATATTTGGAGAAGAAAAAAAAAAAGCTGTTGGGTGCAGCACGAACGCCGTCTCGGAGACCAGATCGAAGTGTAAGGAGAGATTCTGCGTCGAACTCCCTCTCGGATTCTTATCAGAGGCCCATTGTGTCTCCGGAGAATGTGAGGGCGCCGTCAGGGTGCTCGGCAAGTGTGTCACAGTTGGAACGTAGAAATGGGTACAACTTCATTCATTTATCATGGTTGTTACTCCATTCATCTGGCTTGGATCGAGGTTAATCACTGTGTCAGTCGGAGAACTTCATCTATCTGTCATGGGCGTCGCCTTGCCTGGCTGCGGGGATGGGCGCCTAACCTGTTTCGCTCAGATGCACACACATGCGTACAGATGTGTGTGTGTATTCGTGTTCGTCTGTACACACACGTTTAATTGTCTGTGTGTATAAAAATTAAGGTTATCCTCAACCCAGCGGGAAAGAGAAAGAAAGAAAGAAAAAGAGAGAGAAAGAGAAAGTAAAAGCAAAGATAAAAAAGAAAGGTTATCCTCAACTCCAGCGGAAAGAAAGAAAGAAAGAAAGAAGAGAGAAAGAAAGAAAAGAAAAGACAAAAAAGTAAAGCAAAGATAAAAAAGAAAAGTTATCCTCAACTCCAGCGGGGAAGAGAAAGAAAGAAAGGAAAAGAAACAAAGAGAGAGAGCAAAGAAAGAAAAGAAAGAGAGAAAGAAAGAAAGGAAAAGAAAGACAAAAAAAAAAGTAAAGCAAAGATAAAAAAAGAAAGGTTATCCTCAACTCCAGCGGGAAGAGAAAGAAAGAAAGGAAAAGAAACAAAGAGAGAGAAAGAAAGAAGAGAGAAAGAGAAAGAAAGAAAGAAAGAAAACAAAAAAAACAGTAAAGCAAAGATGAAAAAAAAAAAAAAAGTTATCCTCCAGCGGTCATCGGCAAAACGAAATCCGATTAACAACCTTATCGGCAATTTTATAATGAAGTGATCTAAATGCAAACCGAGAGAATGCAGCACGATTTTGGCGGGAAACTCGAGAAGGATACGCAAGAGGGGGCAGGGGGGGTAGGGGTTAGGAGGGGAGGGAGAGAAAGGAGAGGAGGGGAGAGGGGGTAGGTAGGGAAGGAGGGAGGAAGGAGAGGGGTAGGAGAAAGGGAGAGAAAAGAGATGAGGAAGGGAAAGGAGAAGGAGGGGGAGAGGGGTAGGAGAGGAGGGAGGAAAGGGAGAGAAAGGAGAGGGGTAGGGAAGGAGCAGGCGAGAGGAGGGAGAGAAAGGAGGAGGAGGAGAAAGGAGAGAAAGGAGAGGAGGGAGAGGGGGTAGGGAGGGAGGAGGGAGAAAGGACAGGAGGGAGAGGGGGTAAGGAGGAGGGGGGAGGGAGAAGAGAAAGGAGAGGAGGTGAATAGGGAGGGAGGGAGAGAAAGGAGTGGAGGGAGAGGGGTAGGGTGAATAGGGAGGGAGGGAGAAAAGGAGATGGGGTAGGGTGGGGAGGGAGAGTAAGGAGAGGGCGTAGGGAGGGAGGGTGAGAAGGATAGGAGGGAGAGGGTAGGGAGAGAGAAGGAGAGGGGGTAGTGGGAGAAAGGAGAGAGGGAGAGGGTGGTAGGGAGGGAGAAAGGAGGAGGAGGGTAGGGAGGGAGGGAAGCGGAGAAAAGGACAGAGAAAGGAGAGGAGGGAGAGAGGGATAGGGAGGGAGGGAAGCGGAAAGGAGAGGAGGAGAGAGGGGGAGGAGGGAGGGGAGGGAGGGAAAGGAGGAGGGAGAGGGTGGTAGGATGGGAGAGAGGGAGGAAAGGTGAGAGAAAGGAGAGGAGCGAGAGGAGAAAGTCCGGAAGTAAGGAGAGGAGGGAGAAAGGATGGAAGGAAGGAATGAGGGGGTTTAGAGAGGAGGTGAGCGGGCAGAAAGGAGAGGAGGGGGAGGGGTAGGGGAGGGAGGAAGCGAGAGAGGCGAGAGGGGGTATGGCCAGGGACGGGAAGGAGAGGAGGCGAGAGGGGTAGGGGAGGGCAGAGAGCGGTTAGGAAGAGGGAGAGAGCGGTAGTGAGGATGCGAGAGAGAGAAGGAGAGGAGGGAGAGGGCGGTTAGGGAGGAGGGAGAGGAGGAGAGAAAGGAGAGAAGGTAGAGGGTCTGGGAGGAGAATAGGAAGAGAAAGGAGAAGGAGGGAGAGGCGTTAGGGAGGGAGGTAGGGGAGGGAAAGAAAGGGAGGGAGGGGGAATAGGGAGGAGGCGAGGGAGAAAAAGGAAAGAGGAGTTTTGAGGAGGGGGTTAGGGATGGGAAAGGAAGGAAGACGAGAGGGGGAGGGCAGTCGAGGAGAAAGGAGAGGAGGAAGAGGGGTAAGAGAGGGAGGCGAGAGAGAAAGGAGAAGAGGCGGAGCATGGGTAGGGAGGAGAAGCGGAATAGGAGCAGAGATTCGAGAGAGCAGGGGGAGTGGTTTTGGGCTAGGCTGGGGGGCGTAGGGGGAGGGAGGGCAGAAGGGGAGAGACAGAGCAGGAGGGGTGGGAGTGAGGATGAGAGGAGGAGGCAGAGAGAGAGAGAGAGAGAAAGGGAGAAAAAGAGAGAGAAACGCAAAGTTAGTTATTTTGCATTTGGCGGTTGGGGTAGCGTAGGAGGTGAAAATGTTTTTGCAAAGAGAGAGAAGAAAGCAATTTTTTTTTTTTTTTTTTGGGGGGGAGGGGTATTTTGTTGTTTGTCTTATGGATAGTTTATGAGTGTTGTTTGTTTGTTTTTTAGTTCATTCAATCGTTTATATTTTTTATCGTTGATATTTTTTTATTAGCTTTCTTGTTATAAGGGATCCTTTGTAAATTATTCTTTTTAATTTCTCATTTTATTCATCCATGCCTTCATCTATTCATTTCGCGTTTGTATTTTCTTTTCGGTTAATTTATCCTCTTGTGAAGCCTTGCCAATACCACACGAATTTCCGAAAGGCTTCCCTAGAATTATGATATCCAGACAGTGATTTTACATTTACTGGCTTTGGTTTGAATATTGAAGTCTCCCCTTTAAAAAAATTCATTTCCCGTTTTCTGTTGCTGTTTCTGGTCCATAGTTACGCCCTTGTATATTTTTTTCTTCTTTTCTTTTCTCTATTCCTTGTTATTTTCTGCCTTTCCTTTCTCCCTTTCTTTCGTGAATATTGAATTTAATCAAACATTATTTATTCATGTGTCTTTTGTTCATTCTTTCTATTGCGAATATCGATGTATCAATTTTGTTTTATTTATTATGTCTTATTTTTTTACCCAATTTCTTTCGCGAATATGCAATGGTGAGTCAGTTTTGCATTATGTTCTTGTCTTATTTGTTCCTTCCTTGTTTCTTTCGCGAATATACAGCTGAGTCAATTTTGCGATATTTTTATGTCTGTCTCTTCTGGTCAGCTGGCTTCTCGTGTTTTACTACATAGCTATCAGATTTTCTCTCGTTTTTACTGTCAGTATTTTTATTCTCTCTCTATTTCTCTCTCTCTCTGTTTATCTCGTTCTTTTTTGTTCAATTTCTCTCTCTCTCTCTCCAGTTCTTTCTTTTTTTTATTTCTCTCTCTTCTCTCTCTTCGTTTCCTCTTTCTATTTATCTCTCGTTCTTTTTTTGTTCTATTTTTCTCTTTCTCTCTCTTCTCTCTCTCTCTCTCTCTCTCTCTCTCTCTCTCCTCTCTCCTCTCTCTCTCTCTCTCTCTCTCTCTCTCTCTCTCTCTCTCTCTCTCTCTCTCTCTCTCTCTCTCTCTCTCTCTCCTCTCTCTCTTTCTTTCTCTTTCTCTTTCTCTTTCTCTCGATCCACTCTTTCTATGTTTTGTTTAGGCTTGGCGGAAATGATATTTTATATTTCTTCTTTTTCTTTTTTCTTTTTTCTTTTTTCTTTTCTTTCAAATTTCTCTGATTTTGTCCATTTCCAAAATGCAGTATGTTTTACAAGTTTCAGAGTCTGTCGTAAAACCTTCAATGTGCATTCTTCTCTTTATATCTGATAAGTTTTTGCTTTATAGCTTTCAATATGATTATTTTTATTTGTTATATCCATTTTCGTTGTTGTTGTTATTGCTGTTATTGTCCGTTGTCATCGTCATCGTTCGGCGTCATCTTATTTCATCATAATCATCAATCATCAATTATTTCATAATTATGTCGTTGTCATCGTCATCGTGCATCTGCTCATCTCATAATCATCATCATCGTCATCATCATCATCATCTCATCCATCATTCATCACCATCATCATCATCATCATCATGACCCGTCAGAAATACGTGTATTACTGACGAAGATATATCGAAACCGGTCAAATACATCTCTTGTATTGTGAAATATGCTTCTCATTCATACCTTCCACATCATCCATCATCATTATCATCGGCATATCTCATCACCATCATTATCTCCAACATCATTATCATCACCAATCATCATCATCATTTATCTTCATCACCATCATTATCATTATTTCTCATCATCACATCACCACATCAACCATCATCCAACCACCGTGCTTTAATTCAATATATATATATATATATATATATATTTATATATATATATATATATATATATATATATATATATATATATATATATATTATATATATATATATATATATATTATATATATATATATATATATATATACTCAATTTATTATTCTCAAAAATACAATAACAAAGTTTCTCTATTTTTTTCGACTTTTTTTCCCCTCTCTCAATACGCTATTGAAATGCCTGTTTTATGCTGTTATGTTTTATTATCAGTCGTAGTTGGTTGATGTGTTGGTTCTTTCTTCGTTATGCTGTTCGGGAAGTAGGTGTGTGTTTCGTTTTTGTTTTTTTGTTTCTGTTTTTGTTTTTTGTTTGTTTTTTTGTTTTTTTGTTTTTTTGTTTTTTGTTGTTTTGTTTGTTTTTATTGTTTTTTACTATTTCTTATTTTGTTTTGTTTTGTTTTAATATTTTTTGTTTTGTTTTGTTTTTGTCTTGTTTGTTCGTTATTTGTTTGTGTTTGTTTGTTTTTTGTTTTTGTTTGTTTGTTTTCTATTTGTTTTTTGCTAAATTGGTTTGTTTTTTGTTTGTTTTGCTTTTTGATTACATTGTTCTCTTTGTTTTTTGTTTTTGTTTTGCTATTTTGTTGTGTTTTTGTTTGTTTTTTGTTTTGTTTTCTTTTTTCTTCCTTCTCTTTATAAAACAATAATGCTATCATGATAACGTCAAATGGTGGTAAATATGATAATGATTATGAAGACTAAAAAGATGATATTCATGATGATGATTGTGAAAATATATAGTACGAATGATAAGATAGGACCACCCGAAAAGTGTGATAGCAATAAAATAAAAGCAAAAATAGATAAAAAATATATGATAATAAAAATGATCAATATAATGATATAATATAATGATAATGAATAATAATATAATAATATAACAATGAATAATAGATAAGAAGAATCATAATAATAAAAAAAAAAAATAATAATAATAATAATAATAATAATAATAATGATTGATATAATAAATAAATAAATAAATAGAAGATAAATAAATAATATGAAACAAATCACTAAACAAAATAATTTCTTTATAATGTCTCCATTTATTTCATTCCTATTTATGATTATGCAAATTGCGTGTATTCCTTGAACAGTTGCAGCGAGAAAATCATGAAAGCAGGAATAAGGAATAATATTATTTGTCTTGTTTCGTGTTTTTTATTATTAATTACTTATTTATCTTATTATTTATTCACATTTTTTTTTTTTTTTTTTTTTTTTTTTTTACTTGGGAGTGAAAATAATTATGATTCATTATTACTTGTATTTTCTCTTTTGTTTCCCGTTCATCATCATCGTTATCAATTCATTTCATTATTCACTGTTTTTCATTTCCACTCATTCATCGCTATCATTGTTATCATTACCTTGATCATTAATCATTATTGTTATCATTACAATTATTATCATAATTGCCTTTTATCATTCATTATTACATCTTCTTATTGTTGACATCATTACATTGCCACTTGCTCCTTTTGTGATGTATATTCATATATCAGTCAATCAATAATACGATATCAAAAAATAACCAATGCTCATTCCAACATAACCCTACCACAATAATACCAATTTTCCTACACGAAATCGAATAAAAAAA
>NW_020872585.1:2500-15000 GCF_003789085.1 Penaeus vannamei
TCCCGTTGGAATGTCTGATATACAATAAGAATTACTGTAATATACAAAGCAATTGGTATCCGTTTTATAGCTGTAATAATAGCGCATTAAGTAAATACTTATGTTATAAGGATGGTATGAAAGTGAAAGGAAGAACAGATTAAATGTATTCATGCTGTATGTCGAATTTCTTCATTTTTCATTTATCAAATTCAGCTGTATACTATAAAATGTTGTAGTTTTCTTCCTTTTTGCTTTCAGAAGTAACCGATCTCCATTTGATCCTTTTACTTGGAATCTCTCCCCAGGAACGTACATATTTGTACTTTGCTTTTATTTTTGTGCTATTTCATTGTTTCAATATATATTTTTCATATATCAATACTTCCGATTGAATCAATAGAATACCCTGTTACCGTCCTGTTAAGATAATTGTCGATAGCAGACAAGCTTTGTAGTATAAGTCTGTAGAACAGGTCTGATATGTAAGATGTATTCTGTTATGTAGTGTACTTGGAATCACAGGAATTAGGCAACTTTTGAAGGGAATATATTCTAGTTTTATTAACATATCGGTCTACACAGCAGAGAGGTATCTTCACTGTCGCACCATAACGATTTTAGACACAAGTATCGCAAAAAAGGTTCCTTTTATGCTCCTTTTGTGTTCTTCCTCCTCTGTGCTCTGCCCCCTCGCTTTGTTTTCATCGTTCTTCACCCTTCTCAGTGTTTATCGCTCTCCTCCTTCTCCTTCTTCCTCCCCAAAGGCTCCCTGGTTGCCGTCCGCCGCCATCCCGTCGTGGTTCACGGGCACGGCGTTCGACTCCAGCACCCGGTAGCCGTCCTCGTCGGCCACGTACTGGACGTGGAACTCCTCGCCTTCGGGGGACGTCCAGCTGGAGGAGGATATGGAGATGGCGAAACGTTGGTTTGTTATCAGGTCTACTTCTTCATGTTTATCAAGATGATTTCACTAGATAATTGGAGTCAGTATCGTTGCCTACGAGACAAAGTATTATTCCTCCCAACATTATGATCAAAGCTTCATTCTTAGAATTCTAAAACGAGCATAAAATCTCATATTTAAAAGCCTCTCTCGAAAATGGCATCCTTCTGACCTGTAAGACCCTTCCACGTGCTCCCCGGCGTCTCCCTCCTGCTGGTGCTGGTGATCCTCGCCCTCGAAGTCCAGGACGTCTGGCCGAGCCGACGCCAGGACTGCCACGGCCAGGACTGCGAGCGCCACCTGGGAGAGGATGTTGTTGGTTTGCTGTGTTTATCTTTATATCAACACGTGGCGGATTTGATGTGGGATAGGAATGGCAATGGGGATGAATAGCATGATGATATATAGGCGGTAGTGACAAAATTGATGATAATACTGTAATAATTAATAATAATACTGTAATGATTAATGATAATACTGTAATAATTATAGTGACAATGATAATGGTTGAAGTAGAATTAATGATAATAATAATGAGGGATTAACATCAGTTAAGAAAGCTATCAACATTAACAATCAAAAAATATACAACAAAGCACCGACACGCACCACAAACTTCATCTTAAGCCCGATTCTTCTGAGCAAAACCGACAATGAGATCCCAACTGCAGACCTTTCCCGTGCGAGGCGAAAGACCGCTCTGACGGATCCCAGAAGCGCCGGTTCTTTTATAGGCGAAGCAAGTAAGTCTCCGCTCGACACACTACGATTGATTGACCTCCTCGTCCTTGCTTCGTTGACCAGGGAAGGTCAAGGGCAGACAACGAAAGAGAGAAAATACTGCTTATTTCAGGCATATATGGTCGACATTGCAAAGGAAGAATGAAAGGAACATTGTGCTATTGATTGTGTGGCAAGGTGCATATGCCTATTCACTGATTCCAAAGAGTAATAAGACTAGTGTTTGCTAATATGAATACTTTGTAAATGTATGTACATATAGGCCTATGTGTGTGTGTGTGAATATTCATTTACATATGTATATATATAATATATATGCACATACAGACATGTATATATATATATATATATATATATATATTATATATATATATATATATTATATATAATATATATATATATATATATATATATATATAAACACACACACACATATATACATATACACATAATATTTGTGTATATATATTATATATATATATATAATATATATATATATATATATATATATATATATATATGTATGTATATATATATATATATGTGTGTGTGTGTGTGTGTGTGTGTGTGTGTGTGTGTGTGTGTGTGTGTGTGTGTGTGTGTGTGTGTGTGTGCGCGTGTGTGTGTGTGTGTGTACATATATATATATATATATATATATATATTATATATATAATATATATAATATATATATATATATATATATATATATATATATATATACGTTATTGATTCGATATTTAAAAAAATCATTAGTTTTAAGTGTAAATATGTCTGGGTCACGTAGAACTGCTAGAGCCAACTGAAGCGTTTCATTACATATTACCATTTTGAAGGTATATCAGTATATCAAAATCTGGTGCCATAATTATTAGAGTAAAGTATAATGATTCTTAAGAAATGGTTGTTTTTTTATTGTTAACAGTTCAATGGGGGAAAATAATACGCAGTTTCGTCATCGCATTTTATCATCTAAATGCAACTACGTGAAGTGCTGGCATTGAAAATCTTTTTTACTCGGAAACTAAAGGTTGCGTTGCTCAATAACTGATTTAATATAGTTTTTGAATCCATATGTATTGAATTTATGGTAACCCTTACTCTCCTCCCGCACGCAGAGATTCGCCAGTCAATGAATGTATGTATTATTATTTTTTTCACATTATTATGTTTTTTGAGGTGTTGTTACAACGGAATTAGCCAAAGGAGACAATTCGGATTGTGCCAAGGAATGAATGAATTGAAGTGTAGGAAAATTGCGGAAGTTAGAGAGGAATGAATCGATAACTCATTCGTCCAAGTAGTAATAGAAAGCTACAGGAGAAATTTGAGATCCCTTCTTCACTTTATTCTTATTATATTCATTTTACTGATTATCTTTTTTATATAATTAGCAGGCAAAGGAAGCCTTTGACTTGAATTGATGTAATAATACTTGTTTTGCTTATAATTCATATTGATAATATTCAAGATTTACAATGCCACTTTATTATTATTTGTTTGTAAAATAAAAAGAAATTGGTCAAATATGTTAATGACTATTGTATTGCCAGCACACACTCAACAGAAATAAATTTGATCCACCCCACGAGCTCTAAGACCGTAGTCCTGCTACCCACATTAAAAATTAAGTATGTAAAAATAGAGTTTACTCGGGGTTTCATTCAAATTTGAAACCCTGGTTGTGGTTGGCATTACCAAAGTCACATTGGCATTTGCATTAGAATTAATCTAGATAAACTGGCGACATAATTTTATTAAGAATATATTTTATTAGGTATATGGAAAATTTGTCATGCATCATATATATGCATATATATGTATATATAAGAATGTAAGTACATATATATATATATATATATATATATATATATATATATATATATATATATATATATATATATATATATATATATATACATTTGTGTATGGGCGTGAGTGTCTGTGTTTGTGTGTATCCACCAGATTAATGTTTGTAATTATGCTTTCCCTTTGGAAAATACATTGCCATATTTTGCAAGACATGTCATTCTACATTTTTAAATAGATAATCATAAAACGAACCATTGGTATAAAGCAGTTTCTAATGTTAAAAATTACCGCTCCCTCTTTCTCCTCACACAAACCATTCAAAACTATTAGACTGACTCAGGTATATCAATTGCAAATTTATAACTTCACGAATGCGTTACGATATACAGTAAGTTTTAGATCAGCAGTAATTACACCTAGAAATTAGATAGCGTAGTGAATTAACAACGAATTGTACTTCTGTGTTGGTACGTCACCATACCAACACAGCAGTGTGATTTGTCGTTCATAAAACAGACATATTCAACAGATCATTAGAACAGCCATGATAGACTTGGTGTGGCTTTCTCACTGACAGAAATAGAATGGCGATGTCTTTCTTTTAAGTTATTTAGGTGCATTTTCATTATTATGAAAATTATTTATTTATCTACGTCTATAAGAATACGATTACTTTAGATAAAATCGCCCCTGGAAAATCATGACATATTCATGTGAATCCTATCTTGGAAGTATGGAAATGCACCTCAGTTTAGTTTAAATAACGCGTGATATAAATACATCGAAAGGTACCTTGAAAATAACGTTGAAAACAAGATTTCTTATAAGCTAAACCCTAACCCTAAAAAAGTACATTGTTTCTCTCTTTCCTTCTTTTTCTCTCCCTCCTTTGCCCTTATCTACCCACGTCGACGAGGCAAGGACGAAGAGGTCAGTCAATCGCAGTGTGTCGAGCGGAGACTTACTTGCTTCGCCTATAAAAGAACCGGCGCTTGTGGGATCCGTCAGAGCGGTCTTTTGCCTCGTACGGAAAGGCATACTGTTGGATCTCATTGGTATTGCTTAAAAGAATTGGCCTCATGATGAAGTTTGTGGTGTGTGCCGTTATTTTGTGTTCATCGTGATCATCATCGTTATTATTATCATTAGTATTATTGTCATTACCAATATAATCATCATCATAATTATCTTCATCATCAACAACAAGAGCATTAAGATCCGAATCATTATTCCCATTATCATTATTAATTCATCTGTATTCGATAGTTTACTATGATTATAATCAATATTATGTCTGTAATCTATACATTATTATGACATGAAGCGTACTAACCAACATCCTCTCCCAGGTGGCGCTCGCAGTCCTGGCCGTGGCAGTCCTGGCGTCGGCTCGGCCAGACGTCCTGGACTTCGAGGGTGAGGATCACCAGCACCAGCAGGAGGGAGACGCCGGAGAGCACGTGGAAGGGTCTTACAGGTCAGAAGGATGCCATTTTCGAGAGAGGCTTTTAAATATGAGAGATTTTATACTCGTTTTACAGTTCTAAGAATGTAGTTTTGATCATAATGTTCGGAGAAAAAATATTTCAAGCTCCTCGTAGGTAACGATATTGACCAATTATCTAGTGAAATCATCTTGATTAAAATGAAGAAGTAGATGTAGAAAGGTATGAATGAGAATGAATATCTTCTCAATACAAGAGATGTATTTAACCGGCTTCGAATAGATCTTCGTCAGAAATATTGTGTATTGTGAAGATATTCGTTCTCATGCATACCTTTCTACATTTGTCAGCATGAATATGGTTTATGGAGACGTAGACCTGATAACAAACCAACGTTTCCCCATCTCCATATCCTCCTACAGCTGGACGTCCCCCGAAGGCGAGGAGTTCCACGTCCAGTACGTGGCCGACGAGGACGGCTACCGGGTGCTGGAGTCGAACGCCGTGCCCGTGAACCACGACGGGATGGCGGCGGACGGCAACCAGGGAGCCTTTGGCGAGGAAGAAGGAGAAGGAGGAGAACGATAAACACCGAAAAGGGAGAAGGGCGAAAAAAAATGCAGAGAAAGGGGGAAAACGGAGAGAGAAAAAGGAAAAATATATGGAATTCTTTTCGTGATACTTGTGTATTTAAATGCATCATAATTCGCCAGTGAAGAGATACGTTACTGCTATGTAAACCACTGTGTCAATAAAACACCTTTCATACATTTTGTTTATTTAACTGATCCATGTAAAAAGAATGGGAAAACATAGGTAGCAGGAGAGGTAAGCTTTAAAAGTTGTCCATTCTTCTATGATTCAAAGTACAGTATATATCAAACTATATCTTGCAATATAATAATTTACGAGCAGTGTTATTAATCAACGAGGATTATGCAAGGGAGGACAAGACAAAGGTCCTTTCTTTCACTCGATCAATAGTAAATAAACAATTAGATAATAAGACAAAATGAAGAATAAAAAATAGAATGCATCAACTAAAAATTGGAAGGTGTGAGCAACCGGAACCAAAAGTCATTTCTAAGAAGACAAATAATAATAAAAATGAAAATAATGATAATGATTATGATGGTACTGATAATTATGATAATAATAGTAGTAGTAATAATAATAATGATGATAATAATGGTAATAATAATAATAATAATAATAATAATAATTGATAAATAATGATAATAATAATAATAATAATTGATAAATAATGATAATAATAATAATAATAATTGATAAATAATTATAATAATGATAATAATAACAATAATAATAATAATAATGATAACGATAATAACAATAAATGAATAGATAATGATAGCAACAAAGCATATCAGTCATCTGTTATGAATGTTTATCATCCCTTAAAGAAGAGAGAAGAGAGAAAAATAAGCATGGGCGGGGATAAGGAAAAAGAAAATAGGCTTGTGCTTGTATCACTATATCAATAAAATATCAAAATGTCATAATAGGAGAAGGAGGGGAGGGGGAGGAGGAGGAGGAGGAAGAGAAGATGGAGGAAACAAATGAAAAAGAAATAGGCTTTGATCCTTGTCCACTTCACTTTAACTCCAATCTTACTATTGATATGATTTGTGTCAATTTCACTGTAATTCCTAATGCATAATGTATATCTATTATTTCCTACTTCATCGTAGTCCTAGTTACGTACCAAACATTTAACAGCATTGTTCTGAAGGTGAAAATCCTAAACTTATATCGGAATGAAAAAAATAATGATAAATAAATAAATAAATAATCCAGGCTTTTTGTATAAAGTGTGTATTGAATCAAACCTAAATAATTATGTGCGTTTTACATATTTACTTAGTTAGCATCCTTAAAATCATTCATTTTTGCATTTAATTTCCAGTGAAATTAAATTCTTTTTCGCTGCAGCATTTTTTACAACTCAACTTCTCATGTAAATCCTTTCAAATAAAAATGATAATACTTACTTAGTGATTTCAATTACGTAAAGCCTTTTTCTAATGACAGAATATCACTGGTATTTTGCCGTTAACTTTAGTGTATGTTTAACTTTATAGTCAGTGCTGTTCCACGTCATCCTATAAGCGCCACCTATCTGATCCGAAGACCAAATTGTTATATTCGTTCAACAGAAATGCTTCGGAAATACGTGATTTAAGCTTGAAATAAAGTCAACATGCAATCAATTTTATTCTAGGCTAGATTATGCATAATTCTTTCTTTTTACTTGATGGGATTGCGATTTTCTTCTTCTAATATTAATTATGGTAACTATGGAAAATGATCAGTTATTACATGAAAGCATTAATCTATTAATCTATCAGTTTGTTTCTGTCGATCTATCTGTCTATTTATTTGTGTCGATCTACCAATGTATATATCTATCTGTCTAATTAAGTATCTATCTACCCACATAGCAATCTATAGATATATCCATCTATCTACGTATCTTTATCTAAGTATATCTATCTATCCGTCTATCTATATGTTTTATCTATCTATCTATCTACATATCTACACACACACACACACACACACACACACACACACACACACACACACACACACACACACACTATATATATATATATATATATATATATAATATATATATATATATATATATATATATGTATTTATGTATATATGTATATATAAACATTTCGTTTTATAGATTTTACCACACACACATACGAACACACATTTATGTAATCGTGCCATTAACATAGAGAGAGAGAGAGATAGATAGAGAGAAGAGAGAGAGAGAGAGAGAGAGAGAGAGAGAGACAGCGAGAGAGAGAGAGAGAGAGAGAGAGAGAGGAGAAGAGAGAGAGGAACATTGTTAGAGAAATTAACATTCAGAATGTTTATATAAAATGCTGGAAATTATGGTTTTACAAGATGGAAAAATAGAAATACGAAGAAAATGTGCAGAAGTGTGGGTACAAAAGGTATTATAATCATATTGACATTTCTCTAATTCGGATATAGTTCCATACTCTTTATAACATTTGTCCAGATCTAACCTTTTTCCCACTTATTGCGAACAATATTAGGGTCCTGCAGTTTAATGCAAATAAAAATCAGTTTGAGCACACATGTGATAGGTTGGTGTAAAGTTTGACTCACTGCATTATTATGCAGTGAGTTCAACTTTGAATTATACATAATTTTCTTTCTTTTTTATTTATATGATCAATTTATATTGGTTAAAGGGCCTTTGGTTTATAGGTAGACAGTAATGAGATGATGTTTATATATTCCCACATCTAAAAATACTGAAAGACACACACACACACACACTCATAAATATACACATTCACATACGCACGCGTAAGCACTGTGTGTTGTACGCGAAAGACGAGACAAAAAGACAATGGAAGCAAAAAAGAACTTCACATAACAAAGAAAACCAAGAAAAACGAATGCAAAAAAGCACCATTTGGAAGGACGTTCCACGCGACCCGACCCGACCGCACCTTGGACACGGTAAAGCACTCTCCATTTCGCCCCCTGGTTTTACGACCTTCCTCCCGTGGGTTATTTGTCCTAATTCAACAACGCCATTTCTTTGCCCCCCCCCCCCCCCGCCCCACAGCCTGACCTTCCCCTGGCCAACGAGCCGAAGACAGAGGAGGTTAGTGTATCGCTGTGGCTTGGGCAGAGACCCCTTCATGGTTGGTATAAGAGACCTGCTACGAGGGAGGTTTATCAGTGCATTGCTTCATCTGACACAGGGAGGACCTCGGGAAACTACCTCACGATGAGATCTATGGTTTGTGCTTTTATTTGGTTATTCATATCACTAAAATTTAACATTGTTATTCTTCACTTTCCTGGAAATCCATGAAACATATTTGAATAACTTCGAAACATTACTATTTATGCGAGAAACGGTATATGTGACCAATGTATGTGTTCCTTGTAGACACTATTTGTACTCCTGGTCGCGGCCGTCCTGGTGACAGCTCGGCCAGAAATCCTGGACTTCGAGGGCGAGGATCACCAGCACCAGCAGGAGGGAGACGCCGGGGAGCACGTGGAAGGATCCTACAGGTCAGCGTGACTTCAGATAGGATGTTGTGAAGAGGAAATTCTATTTTCATCTTATTTTCAGCTTTGATATACGTACTGAAATGGGTGTATGGACTGTAAATGTAGCATATCAATTTAATTAATTAGAAGGTAGATATGAATTACATAGAATGGCATATCTAACAACAATCCGGCATTTAATCATGGATAAATCTATTGTGATAACAAGGCACAGATCTAATCCAACGTTTCACCATCTCCTATCCTCCTACAGCTGGACGTCCCCCGAAGGCGAGGAGTTCCACGTCCAGTACGTGGCCGACGAGGACGGCTACCGGGTGCTGGAGTCGAACGCCGTGCCCGTGAACCACGACGGGATGGCGGCGGACGGCAACCAGGGAGCCTTTGGGGAGGAAGAAGGAGATGGAGGAGAACGATAAACATCGAGAAGGATGAAGAACGATGAAAACAAAGAGAGGGGGCAGAAAACAGAGGAGGAAGAACACAAACGGAGAATAAAAGGAACCTTTTTTGTGATACTTGTGTCTAAAATCCTTATGGTGCGACAGTGAAGATACCTCTCTGCTGTGTAGACCGATATGTTAATAAAACTCTAGAATATATTCCCTTCAAAAGTTGCCTAATTCCCGTGATTCCACGTGCACTACATAACAGAATACCACGACGGGATAGCGTCGGACGGCAACCAGGGAGCCTTTGGGGAGGAAGGAGAAGGAGGAGAACGATAAACACCGAGAAGGGTAAAGAACGATGAAAAGAAGACAGAAAACGGAGGAGAAAGAACAATAAAGGAGAATAAAAGGAACCCTTTTTGTATGATAATTTTATCTAAAATCTTTATGGTGAGACATTGGAGAGTCCAATAATATATTCTCCTCAAAAGCTGTCTAATTCCTGTGATTCCAAGTGCCCTGCATAACAGAATACATCTTACATATCAGTCCTGCTCTACAGACATACTGCAAAGCTTGATTGCTATCGACAATTATCTTAACAGGACAGTAACAGGGTATTCTATTGATTAAATCGGAAGTAATGATATATGAAAAATAAATATTGAAACAATGAAATACCACAAAAATAGAAGCAAAGTACAAATATATATGTTCCTGAGAAGAAAAAGTCCAAGTAGAAGGATCAAATGGAGAAAACTACTACAATCTGCAGTATACAGCTGTATTTGATAAATGAAAAATAAAGAAATTCGACCTACAGCAGGGATACGCACTTAATCTGTTCTTTCCTTTCACTTTAATACCATCCTTATAACACACAATAATTGCTTAATGTGCTATTAGTACAACTATAAAACGGATACCAATTGCTATGTATATTACAGTAAATCTTTTTGTATATCAGACATTCCAACGGGACTGTTCTGGAGGTGTGAATTCCGAGCTGCATGTCTGATATTACACTTGAATCGAGATTGGCAAAAAAAATCGGCATCTCTTTAGAAAAAAAATCGGCATCTCTTTAGACACTGGTCACCAAAGTTTACGTAAAGGCCGTATCAACACAAGTACCTTTTTTCTTAATTCTTTACGTCTCCGGGTGAATTTAAGTCTTTGTGCATGGGTCGCATGCATGTCGAACGCCTCCCAGACGAAGACGAAAAGCGACCATTTCCGTCCTGAACTTGTGATATGAATGGCTTATACTATAGAAAAAAAAAAATCCCGATAAATGAGGTAAAAGTTAACCTAAATATGAGCTAATATTCGAAAATGTTTCTATATACAGTATAGTAGTCTCCTTTACATAACTATGTTACGCTAAAATAATGCGATATGTCTGAGATTCTATGTGATTCCCGGGACCTCACTCAGATGGCGCCATGTTTGCTCACACGGGGTCTGTGTTTGCTAACCTGGTAGTAGTGTTACTCTCCCTGTGTGACAGGCTGAGACCATTTGCATGCGGACGTTCATACCGATATGCAAAAAATGACGGAAAACGTAACGTGATAGGGCCTTAGAAAATTAGTAACACACAAAAGGTTACTATAGTTTTTTTTCTTTCTCTTCTCTATATCTATCTATCTATCTATCTATCTATCTATCTATCTACCTATCTCTCTCTCTCTCTCTCTCTCTCCTCTCTCTCTCTCTCTCTCATCTCTCTCTCTCTCTTCTCTCTCTCTCGTCTCTCTCTCTCTCTCTCTCCCTCTCTCTGGAAAAACTGGTGTTTTACGCGGTTTGCTTATTCAGTATTTCGATGCTTATTCTTTAAAGCCTTCGTTATATTTTCGGGTTGCATTTAGTCTATTTCTCTTTAATTTCATTTGCAGTTCGTTTACCTATGTAACCTATGAAATTTTTAGATGAAAAACCTGATGAAAAATACAGCTTTTTTTTCTAGACAAATATAATGCATATCACTGTTTATATAATTTTTAATCAATCGCTGCCTACAAACCTTAACCAAAATTTGATACTTGAAGCCTGAAACCTAGTAAAGCCTGTTGCAGATGCATTTTTCAGCGTAAGTGCATTAAATCTCAGACTTTAAAAATACATGTTTATTTTTTTCCTTTAAAAAAATAGCATCGCCGTCAATTCGCCGTACAAAAAACCACAATGCACAAACTAGATTTATATCAATAAATCTACTTTGTAAATTGTGTTTTTTCAATCATTTCTCTCTCACTCACTCTCTCTCTCTCTCTCTCTCTCTCTCTCTCTCTCTCTATATTATATATATATATATATATATATATATATATATATATATATATATATATATATATATATGTATATATATACACACACATTTATATGTATGTGTGTGTTGTGGAGTAGGGCTAAGAGTGACCTTTGTTGGTTCCACCATGGTACCGTGTCCTACTATATAACTATTAACACATAGTCACACAAAGCGTGTGTGTGTGTGCGTGAAAGACGGAAAAAAATACAATGATACAAAAAAGTACTCTAATAACGACAAAAACAAACGTATATAAAGAGTACGAACTTCACGGACGTTCCACCTGACCTGACCCCACCGAACCGAGCCACGCTGAAGTTTTCCCCTCATATATAACACGGCCTTCTTGTCATACCTCTAGAGTCCCGAATAAACAACGGTATCCTTCTTTCTTTTGTTTTTCGTCTTCTCTTCTCCCGCACTCTGACCTTCACTTGGCCAACGATCCGAAGATGAAGGAAGTTAGCCTATGTCTGTGTCTCTGGTGTGGTTCTTCGCTCGGTATAAAAGACCTGCTATGAGGGAGGTGTTTATCAGTGCATTGCTTCGGCTGACACGGGAAGGACCTCGGGAAATTGCCTTACGATGAAAGCTATGGTTTGTATCCTTCTAGAAGCTATTGACATTTTAACATTGCTATTTTTCATTTCAAATAATTTAGACAACGAAACACCATTACCAATTATGCGAGGAATGGTAATCATTCCTCGTATACCAAGTATACGAGGAATTGTAAAGGTAACCAATGTATGTTTCCTTGTAGACATTAT
>NW_020872586.1:23972-31472 GCF_003789085.1 Penaeus vannamei
TCCCTCCCTCCCCTTCTCTCCATCCACCCTCACTCCCTTCCCTTCCCCCACCCCTCCCTCCCCACCCCTTCCCCCTCTCTCTTCCTTCCACCCTCCCTTCCTTCTCCATCCCCCCCCTCCCTCCCTCTTCCCTCCCTTACTCCTCCTTCCCTTCTCTCCATCCACCCTCCCTCCCCTCCCCCTCTCCCCTCTCCTCACCCTCCCTCCCCCCCCCCCTTCTCCATCTACCCACCCCCCCCCTTCCCCCCCTTCTCCTCTCTCTCTTCCCTCCCTCCCTCCCTTCCTTTCTCTCCATCCACCCTCCCTCCTTCCCTCTCTACCCTCCCTCCCTACCTCCCCTTCTCTCCATCCACCTCCCTCCCTTCCCCATCCCCCTCCCTTACTCCCTCCTTCCCCTTCTCTCCATCCACCCTCCTGCCCACTCCCCTCCCTCCCTCCCCCCCCTTTCTCCCACCCTCCCTCCCTCCTCCCCTTCTCCCCACTTCCTCCCCCCCCCTCCCCTTCTCTCCATCCACCCTCCCTACCTCCCTCCCTTCCCCCCTTCTCCCCCCCCTTCCCCTTCCCCCCCCCCCCCCTGCCTCTCCCTCCAGCGGTGCGCGTATGATTCAACCCACTTTGCGGCAACCCTACAAGACCTCATCCCAGTGTGTACCCAAATGACCGTCATCAGTAATTTTCCAAGAGTGTTCACGGGGTGAGCTGGGAGCAGTATGTTATTTCCCGAGCGCTGCGGTCATATTACCCTTTCCTCCATTATGTATTATTAGCCTGTTTATCAAAATCTATTTTCCACAAAAACGGAAGAAGCGCTGCGGGATTTCTTAGAGCATGATTGTAAGTGTGTTTTTACATACGTACAGTACATACGTAAATAGATACAAAAACACTTACATGCATACATAGATGCCTGCATACACACATACATATGCACACACATACATACACACATACGTACATACATATATATAAATACATACACACATACGTACACACATCCATACACACATACATACAAAAATACACACACACACACACACACACACACTCACACACACGCACACACACACACACGCACACTCACACACACACACACACACACAATAAAGCTACAAAAACTGCACCCACACATAAACCAAAGTTGATGCAGCCCGCTTATGAATTACGGAATCCCGCCCGAAATCACGGGTTGAGGTACTTTTTTTCTCTTTTTTTCGGCCATTTCCCACAAGAGATGAGCGATTCATTATGATAATCAGGGAGAGATGAGGGAGCGGCTGCTTGGAGGTAAGGGCGGAGGCTGTCAGGAAATTATGAAGTGGTTAACTGATATAGAGATTCCATTATCAGGAAGGATGATATCTTTATCGTTATCATTATCATAGTTGTTGTTTTATCAGTGGTGTTGTTATTGCTCTTATTATTATTAGTTTATTTTTATCATCATTATTGATACTATCACTTTCATCCTCATCATCATTATTATTATAATTACCATTATCATTATTGTTATCATTATCATTATCATTATTACCATCACTATCATTATGATTATTATCATCATCATTATTATTATCCTTATCATTATTATTATTATTTATCATTATCATTATATTATCATTATTTCTATATTATCTTATCATTATTTTTTATGATTAATATCATTATCATTATCTGTATTATCATCATCATCATTATCATTATTTTATCATTTTTACTATCATCATTTTTTCAGTTATAATAATAATAATAATTATTATTATTATTATTATTATCATTATTATTATTATCATTACATATCATTATTATCATCATTATTACCATTATCATCATTATTATTATTAATATCATCATTATTATCATTACTATGACTATTATCATTATGGTTATCCTGATCATTATTATTATAATTATCATCATAACCATTATCATTAATGATCATTGATATTATTCATATCATCATTATCATTTATATTGACATTATCAGCATTATTATTATTATTATCATTACTATTATCATTACTATTATCATTACTATCATTATCATTACTATCATTATCATTATTTTAAACATCAGTATTATTATTATTATTATCATTGTTATTATATTATCACACTAACATTTTAATTATTTTATTGCTATTAGATATTTTATATATCATTATAATTATTGAATTATTATTATTATTATCATTATAATTAAATTATTATTATTATTATTATTATTATCATTATTATTATCATTATTATCATTTTATTATCATTATTATCATTATTATCATTATTATCATTGTTACTATTATCATCATTATCATTATTGTTATATCTATTATAATCATTATTATCATTATTATCATCCCTTTTATTACCATTATTGCTAACATTACAATGACGATGATCATCATTATTTCAATAATTTTTTATTGTTATAACCATTTTTGTTATTATTATTGTTGTTACTTCTAATTTTTTCATTATAACTAATGTTTTCAGAACTATCATCATCATTCCTATTCTTATCATTATCACTATTATTATTATCGCCATTTTCAATATGATTATAATCATAATTATTATCATTACTATTATCATCATTATCATTATCATAGTTATAATTATTATCATTATTATCATTATTACCAATATTATGATTCCACTGCTGTTACTGTTCCTATTCCTATTGTTACTGAGTCGTTGTTAATGTCCCTTATTTTCATTGACTTTCGTATCATTACCAGCCATGTTGATCTTCATTATTATTGTCATCAAAATCAAGTTTTATTTGCAAATTCAAATAAGTATAAATTTACCTTGTTACTTTCACGCCGTCGATTAACTCCACTGCTATGTCTCATTCTTCTCCTTCTTCTTAATGTTGTGTTGATTCATTCATCTCTGCAATTGCACGTTATGATACGGTATCATTCGCGTGCTGTGAAAAAGTTTTTTTTTTTTTTTTTTTGAAACCTAGCCCATTACTTTCATCTTTTCGTACTGTTCTTATGTATTTTTGCAACAATGATTAGAGTTCATATGGTAGTAATGAGAAACGTTTTTTTTTTTTCTTTCTTTTTTTTAAGAAAAAGGGATGATTAACGAAAGTAATGTTGATAGAAAAACAAAGTTGAATCATGTTCTATTCACGTTTCATGTTAAGAAAAACAACGTAAGAAGCGTTTTCAGGTTGCAAGCAATATACCATTTTTGATTATGTCTCAACCTCAAGAATTTATAGCTAGCCTCGTTACTTAATAAGTTAAAATCTCCAAACATATTTTTAAAGAGTTTGCGAGGCATCCGAAAATGGCGGACTTCTTATTAATTACGCTGTTTGGTTAATTAGGTTGTTATGCATCATTCTACTAATCAGCCTTCATTGGGGCGCAGCGTGACTTCAATTTATGAGAGGCTGGTTACTTTTTTGTCTTCTTTTTTCCTCTTCCTCCTTGCTTCTCTCTTTCTTTCGTCCATTTAAATGTGACTGGAGGAATTTATGAACATTATGCCACCTAAGAAGCGGATAATGATGTCTATTTGTTTTTAATCTATTTACTATCTATCAATTTATCTTTCCATTCCAGCCATCACCCAGTCTGAGAAATTCCAAGGCACAGGACGGACAAGACGCCCCTCGACATCAATACACTATACTCTTCCTGTTTTCTTTCCAGCGACTCGGCCAGCAAAACGATTGCAAAATGTCAGCTTACTGGATTGGCAATTTGATAAGCAAACAGAATAACTCTTCAGCTACCCGAGCAAGAGGCTGCTTCCGTTGGCCCATCTCCCAGGAGCAATATCAAAATTGTAGGCGAATGTATTTGCTCGTCTCTTCTGTTTTGAGTTTCTCGGCGAAGGGAGGCGAGGCAGCAGCCGTTGGGGGTCGGGGAGGGAGGGGGAGGGGAGGGGTCTTTGTGTAATCAAACTTTCGACAAAAAAAAATCGGTAAAACGTTTTATTTCTGTACTGTGTTGCATGGTGGAAATAGATTGAGAAGAAAGAACGATAGAAAAGACTAATAAGCAAGTGAAGCAGGACGGGAGCACAAGAACCGATGTTAAAACGCATAAATCTCGGCAATTCTTCAAACGCTTTTTGTCTTGTTTACCCGTTTGTCTCCGGATTGCCACCCTCCCCCCCCCTTCCCCATGACCCTGCCCCCCTCTTTGTTGACCGTCTACGTCCTAGAAAAAAAGTAGAGTCACCGTGACGTCAGCAGACAAATGCTCTCTTATATAACAAGAACAAGAACCGGAATTGCTCTTTGAATAATGGTTCCATCGCTTGTTTGCGAACCGAATGGGGCGGGCAGTCGTTCCCTCAGGAAGACTCGCTTACATACATACCTCACTGAAGACAAAGATAATTGGGGGCGAGGAGAGTGGAGGGGAAAGGGTAACATTTTCTAGGGCTAGAGCAGTGTTTCTCCACTTTTTTTCTTCTTTTTTAGTGCAACGCCTGCAATTATATCAGGCTGCATGTCAACGCCCCTCCTCTGCTAATGTAAAGAAAGCGGCATTCAGTTTAAAAGTTTTGTTTCTGGTGTTGGAGTAAACCGCACTACAATAGTTAACTTTTTGTCTACAGGAGGCAAATCTGCTACCAATTTCGTCAGCAGCAACTATCTATATGTCTGGACGCAATAAACTGTTAGGTAGGTAGGTAGAGAAGAGAGAGGAGAGAGACCGAGAGAGAGAGAGAGAGAGAGAGAGAGAGAGAGAGAGAGAGAGAAGAGAGAGAAGAGAGAGAGAGAGAGAGAGGAGAGAGAGAGAGAGAGATTAGATGCAAGAATAAAATGAGAGAGAGGTTATATGATGGATAGAGATGGCAGACCAGACGCATAGAAACAGTCCCTCTGCAAAGATAAAATGACACATAGATGGTTATATAGATGGATAGAGAGGCAGGGAGAGACAGAGAAAGAACGCACCTCTTTATAAGCTAACACAAATAAGCGCAAAGACGCACCTGTTTCTGAATACCACATAACATTCCTAAATGCTACACAGGAAATGATAAACACCGTCAGCGGAAGAGGGCCCTTGCCTGCACTCCAGGATGTACAGACGGGCTCTAACCAGATCAAGCACGCGTCAGTACTTGAGCGAGTTACTTCACTATCAGTCACGTGCAACTCATGGCTAACAAATACCCTTGGTTTCCGCGGCTTAAGAATGCAAATAGGGTTTAGCGCAATATCATCGTTCGATACTTACTTATACACCTGCCTAATACTATTTCCTTTTCGTTTGTAAGCAGACACTATGGAACAACAGCCATTTGTGAATCAAAATCGTAGACAATTGCACTGGCCATAACGGTAGCTTCAATTAACAAACTAATGTACTTTAAGGGGAGCTTTCTTCCAGGTTCACAATTAGACTAAAGTGCGCTGGTTATTTGTATTCATATACGGTCATGTAATTTACGTAAGTGTGTTTAAGGGGCGGGGTGGGATGGGGTGTAGTTGTCTAAGAGGATAATAGTGTATAATCTTAAATATCCTTTTCACTTTATGTATTTAGGTGAAGCGAAATGTGTTTATGAGAAATGTACCATTTCGTATCATAAATAAATTCCTGTGTTGTTGATTTTCTTATAGCAGGATAAGTAAGGGATGACAGTTATTGTACCTAAGCTTATAACACTGTGTTCTCATACAATCTCGGCTACATATAAGACTCAACATATACACGCCTACATTCCCTGTAAGTACATACCTCTAGAGACAAAATGAAATGGAATTCTCGAACCATAGACTAAACATATTCCCGCCACATCACCGAGGTTATAGCATAACAACAAGGGAACCACTTTTCAAATAATAATGTGGATGATAGTGTGGATAAGAACAAAATGATGATGATAATGCAAATGAATATTATTATCGTTATTGTTATTACTATTACCTTTATTGTTATTATTATTGTTGTTATTATTATTATCATCATCATTACTATTATTATTATATTGTTATTATTATCATTATTGTAATTAATATTGTTTTCATTATTATTATCATCATAATCATCAATCATTATAAATATTATCATCAGTATGATACTGATGAAATTATAGAATTAATGATAATGGAAGAAGTTCATAATGATGATGAAAATAATACTAACAGCAGCAACAACAATAACAATAGCAATAATAACAAGAGTAATAATACTAATGATAATAATAATATTAATGATAATGGTAATAATAACATTAATACTACTACTAATAATAATAGTAGTAGTAGTAGCAGTAGTTGTAGTAATGGCAGTAATGATAAAAATAATGATAATGATATAGATAATAATGTTAATAGCAATAATAATAATGACAATAACAATAATGATGAATATAATGATAATAATGATAATCATGAATAATAACACCAAAAACAATAATGATAGTAATAATAATAATAATAATAATTATAATATTAAAAGTAATAATGATAATGATAATATTAAAAGTAATAATGATAGTGATAATAATAATAGTAATAATAATAATAATAATAATAATAATAATAATAATAATAATAATAATAATGATAATGATTATAATAATAATGAATGATAATAATAATAATAATAATAATAATAATATAATAATAAAAAATAATGATAATGAGAGAGAGAGACAGAAGCAGAGACAGAGAGAGAGAGAGTGGAAATTAACAAGAGAACTGTCTTGGAGTTCAAGGAGTTCCTCCAGCATGATCCTCCCTGGCATGCACATTCGCAGATCCTTTGATGTCTGCATTTCAAACGCTGAGACAGATAATGCACCGCGAATATGATCATGTGAGCTCCTGTTAACGACGTGATACTGTTGCAGCTGAATTAGCCTGCTTTGGAAACGCCAATCTGCACAAAAATAATGATGGTCGTCAACTCCTAATGGCTCTACTTTATTTCTTTATAGATATAAATTCGGAAAATTGTCTGACATTAGTTTTAGTACTGTACCCTGTGTGACTCTCTGGTGTTTATTTTTTCATTTATATCGTCATCAAAGATATGGATATTAATATAATTCTTTATTCGTATAATTGTATTTTCCTTCCTGTTGAATGCTCAAAAATTCAGTTAATAAGATCAAAAGAAATATTCCCCAGCAGAAAGCAATTATCAGAGGTCTTTTATCGTGACCTTCATCACGAACCTCCAGCTTTTGGTAGATTTTCCTCCAAGTGAGAACAAGGAAAGGGTTAAGGATCAAGACGAAGAGCTAAGATGTATTTCGTCCCTTAACGGCCGCCTCGAGTCACAGCTATAAATATTGCGTCGATTGCAATTCACTCGCTGCAATCCTTGGGCCCATATGTATCCTGGCGTCGGAGGTCCCCGGGAGCAGGCTGGCCGTGCAGGATTTTTTGGATTTTGTGGCCGGCCTAGGGGCTCAGGGGGATATTTGGTCGCACTCTTTATATGTATATATGACGCGGTGTGTGTGCGCTGACACAGCTCACGCACACAATATATATGTATATATGACGCTGTG
>NW_020872586.1:41472-43972 GCF_003789085.1 Penaeus vannamei
AGTGGGGAAAAAAGTCAATAATGAATTTTCAACGCGTCCGAGTCATATGACGTGGTGATGGTTTCTTTGGAATGAATGTATTCAAGATCATTCTTTGCCTCAATGATATAACCTTACAGGTAAAAAAAAAAAACAGGTAAAACAAAAAACAAAACAAAACAAAAAAAAGTTATCATTCATATCATTCAGTCAATAAAAAGCAAAGTGCTTATGCTTATTGCAATCATTCAATTGTCGGATTCAGACAAAGATAACCGCAATGGATACGATAAGGTGCAAAGCCTTATGTAACTTCTGTTTTCATTTAAAGAACAATGTATGTAGTAAGAAAATAAATGATTTGAAATTTTAGAAATACATTTGGTAGATTCCACAGCTTTGTTAAGCAAAGAGTGTGGATTTGTAAGGTACTTTTTCCATTCTATTTGAAGCTTCCATAAATGTTTTGCTTTGAATTAAAAATCATAACAGGAAATTATTATTCTATATATATTTTTTTTATGTGAAATTAAATCACTTCCTTTTCAATTCTTTTTATGTCATTACAAAGTTCGATAATATACTGTTTTGTAGCAACCATGATGCAGCATGAAACAATGTAGTAGTGTAGGTAAGTAAGTAAGTGTAGGGGTTTCAGAATGCTACAAAAAAGGCTTTATGTGTATATGCAACTTATTGTTAAGAAATTCGGTACAAGCCTCATGCAACGATTGACAAGTTGTTTATAATTGGATAACACTTGGTTTATCGGCAGGATTACATGATATGCCTCTCATTGTCCTCTCCATGCTGTAAACAAGACCTCCAGGTAGTATCATTTACCCTGACTTGAGTTGAGCGAAAATTTCCCATGAACCCGGGTCAAAAGTGGGGATTCAAGACGTGGCTGAACTTAACTCTGGTGGAGGAGTCACATGTGCACGGACCTAGGTAGAAGAGGGAGTTGAGAGAAGATAGAAAAAAAACGGAAGGCAAAGAGTTGGAGACATAGATAGTGGTTGAGGATAGACAGTGGTTGAGGATGGGGTATATGTGGAATAGGGGTGTGGATAAAGGGGAGGTCATGATGATAGATAGGGGAAGGGGGATAGATGGCAGCAAGGGAAAGGGGGATGCAGGTGGTTGATAGGGATTAGGAACAGAGTAAGGGAAGAGGAGGGAAAGAGAGGCAGAGGTAGAGGGTGAATAGGAATTAGACAATAAAAGGGAGAGGAAAAAGTCTAGTAATAAGTGGCGGAGTGAGGAGGGAAGAACAGGCTACAGGTGAGCAATACACGTTCACTCGCCTTGCCATTACGTGCCATCTGTTTTTCCCTTACTATTGGCTGGAGGAGAAAAAGAAACGTCGGAGGGATAGGCATTGTCTCCCCTTCTTGGCTTTTCAAAATTTACTGTTTTGTTGTTATGGCAATTTATTAATTGTTCCAGCATGCATAAAAACTCACAGACACACAAATTAACAGGTGATCATACACACAAATACAAAACAAATTAACACGAGCACATACATACATACACAGTTTTACATATACTGTACATACATGCATATCACAGCTATGTACAAGTAGACATGATATATGTGTGTCTACGTGTCCTCTTGTATCTGTAGGCAGACTGTTGAAGAGATCAATAGACAAACATATATATGCAAGAATTATATAAATGAATAGATAAACAGATAAAGAAACCCGCAGATGTATATGTAAATATATGTATATATATACAGTATATATAGATATACAATATATATATATATATATATATATATATATATATATATATATATATATGTTGTGGCTACCCTTCGGGTCCACTTCAAAACACCTCAGCGGTCCACTTGGACAGGCTGAGGGAGGGGGAGTGCGCCCCGGGATTTGCTGAAGCTGTCTCTGATCGTTTCGCAGCGCTCGAAAATCTGACGGACCCTGTACTTCTGTGGAACACCTTCAAACGCGAAACGCTTGATGCAGCTCAAGTAACGATTGGTGAACGCCCGAGAGCAAGACAGAATTTTATCTCGCAAGAGACTCTGGATGCCACAGATGCTTGTCGTGTGGCTCGTCTGACAGGGGATCGGGATTTGCACCGTTCTCAGGTGCGCAGAACTCGATCACTGTTAAGAAGGGACAAGGAACAGTTTAATAGGAGTCTTGCAGAGGAGGTAGAAGGCCATTTCTTAGTAAATGACCTTCGTCCTGCATACCAAGCCCTGAGAAAACTGAACTCCAAGCCCTCTTCACAGATGACAGCAGTTCACTCAGAAAGTGGTCAGATCGTCTCTGATCCTGTTGCGGTGCGGGAACGTTGGGCTGAGTATTTTGAGCAGCTGTACCAGGTTGACCCACCAACAGTTAACTTGAATGCGGGTAGTTCCGTGATTCCGTTGCCGGACCCACCCAGCAGTGAGGATCCACCCTCCCTGACTGAACTTAGGGGGGCGATATCCAAGCTGAAGAGGGGCAAAGCAGCGGGTATTTGCGGCATCCCAGCTGAACTGTTA